>PITA01004541.1:0-96232 GCA_004023965.1 Spilogale gracilis
GGAGTTTGCATGAGCCTTTTCCAGGAGGGCTCAGAGCCTGAGTCACTGCCCAGTTAAAGGGGAAATGTCAGCTTGCTTCTCCTCGGGGAACACAGACAGCAGCTACTGTAAGTTGTGTGGCCGACAAGGCAGCGGACCGGAGGCTGAGCACCAACAGCCCGCTAAGGGCCACGGTTTCAGCCTTTCAGATGTTGTTCTCTGTGAACTCACCCAGGTGGTTTAGTGTTTGGTGAGACTGGGGTCCATATTGGACCCCCTTGGGCTTGTCCTCTTCACCTGCCGGCTCTTCAGTATGAATGGCTCCCTTCCTTCTCAAGATTTTATTCCTGCCACCAAAACATGCCAAAGCATGTACCAACAGTACAGATACAGAGAATTTCCATCGTCACAGAAAGATCTGTTTGGACAGAGCTTACTTAGAATGATGCTTGTAGTTGATTCTTGTGGTAGGTGGTGTTTCCCTTAAGTAATTTATTTCTATTCTTTTTGTTCAGTTGTTACTAAGAATGACAGCTGAATTCAGTCAGCATCTTTGATAAGATCATTTTTCCTTTTAATTTATTGGTATAGTAAATTATGTTGATACATTCCCAGATTCAAGGTTGTCTTGTATGGTTTTTAATGGGATTTCATCTGTATAAGCATATAGAGGGTCTTTAGTAAGTTGCGCTTTCAGGCTTTCTTTTGGAAACACCCCTTCACTCTAACAGTTGGGTCACACCTCACGACTTCTCATTATTTGTCATAATATTTCCCCACGTTGTCCTCCTGGCTAGAGCAGCCAGCAGGTTCACTCTGTACAGATGAGACCTGGTTTTTCCAGGGTACCAGGCTGCACTCTTTTTTCCAGGTTTAACTCTTTTTGAAGAAAATGTTAAGGTAGTCTCTGAATTTTCCTGTTTCCCTTCTTTCTTCTTCTTTTTTTCCCAGGCTTTCCACTTAGAATTCCCAGAATTCTGACTGCTACACTATGTCTCTGTGGGTTGATGCTTTTTGGTATAATTGTATATCGCATCTGCATAAGTTTTTAAAATAATAGCAATGGTAAAAGCTCTTATGTAGTACTTACTGTACCTTAAGAAGTGTCCTAAGTTATACACACACAAAATACAAATGTATATTTGTATAATACATAATTATAATTTATATCATTTTCTGTAATATCCATTAACTCATTTAATCCATACAAAACCCCCTGTGAGTTATATAATATTATGATAGTCATCTGATTATTTAGAATAACTGAGGCAAACATAAATTAAATAATGTGCTCACAGTCACCCAGCCTAAGTGGCAGAGTGGGAATTTGAATGCTGGTGATGTAAGGCATTCTCATATACATTCTTTCATTCAGTCCTGTGAATGCTCATGTGGGCTCTTTTTAGTTTGCATGAGGAAAATGATCCTCAGAGACATTAAGTAAATCTCCCAAACTCACTCAGCCAGTGAACTCAGTGTTTCTTCATCCACTATATCACCTGGACTTTTCCACACAAGAACCGCCCTGTAAACTATAAAACACACCTGAGAAAGGGAGAAGCAGCCTTCCTGCCGATGTGGGGCTCGATCCAGGGTCTCCGGCATCATGACCTGAGCCGAAGGCAGTCGCTTAACCAACTGAGCCACCCAGTGCCCCGGAACAAGATTATTTTCATTTATTGTTGTTTCAGAGGCACTAGAGAGAATGAAATTAAAACAGTGATACAAAAATACTGGAAAAGAGGATATAAAATTATTCCTGACTGATGATGTAATTGAGAAATATACAATGAATGCAAAAAATACGAAAACAGAATAAATTGCACAAACCTCTGATGCTCCAGGGAAAAAGAACTTACTGTAACTTGGTAAGTTGGCTGGACACAATATAAACATACAAAATTCAGTAATGGTACTCTGCTCCTGCAATAGTAACATAGCAATGGAAATGGGTAGAAAAGTCTTCATTCCTAATTGCAATAAAATTAAAAAACACTTGGGTTATAATAGGAAAAGCATAGAAAAATATGTTTTTATATCACATCTAAATATAGAACAAGGTCTGAATAGATGAAAGTTATACCACATTCTTTAATGGGAAAAACTGAAAAATCACAAAAATGCTAATTACCACAAAAATCAATATAGAAATTTAATGCAATTCCGGTTAGAATCCTAATGGCCTTTAATTAAAGTTGGGGAAAATTGTGTTAAAGCTTTATTATACATAACAATAAATGTTCAAGAACCAAGAATATTTTGAGGAGGAATTATCTCACCAGCTATTAATGCATACCGTAAAGCCACGGTAATAAAAACAGTATAGATTTAGCATTAAAATATACAGGTATATCAGTGAAACAGAAATAGATAAATCCTGGCACATATGAACATCTCATGTATAACAGAGGGATCTCCAACTCTGCAGGAAAGACTTTATCTAGTAAATGGTGTAGCTCCTTTAATAAGAAAAAGAAGTTGATCCTACCTCACATCATAGACAAAAGTAAATTATTGTCTTAAAAACTTTAAAAAAAAACTTTAAAAATAAAACAAGATAAATAAAAATTAAAAATAAAGCAATATAAACTTTAGAAGAAGTATTTTGCAGATCATCTTTATAACCTAGGGGTTGCAGAGAGCAAATAGATTCTGAGAAAACTCAGAAGCTTTGAAAGAAAAAAATAGTTGTATGACTATAAAAGAATTATTAGGGCTTTTTATTCTTTGTATCTTTTAGAGATGTTGAAACAGAGTTGAAAGAAAAATTATGAATAAAGATTTTAAGTACCAATGGAAGAGCATTGATAATATGATAGGTAAAATGTCTTACAAGTTGAAACACCAAAACAACCCATAAAAATGGAAAATAAGTATGGATATGCATTTTTAAAGGAGCAAACCCAAATGGCCAATGATTTAGTCTTTGGGGTTTGTGGCCTATACAATGTTAAAAAAAATTACTGCCAACATTTAGTGTTAAAGAGACCAACAAAAAGAATTCAGTTTTCCCCTCCTTTCAGCAGATCAGAAATCTGACAACACTCAACGTTTATCCCCATGGAGCAAGGCCCGCTGCATGGTTTGCATGGCCCAGTGCACAAGGACAATGTCGGGCCCCTGGTGCAAAATACAGGCAGAAAGTACCATGAAAGTATTCATATGTGAAATGTTGTCTTTTCTTCTGTTGTCCCTCTCTGGACCTTTGATGGTGCTTTTCATTTGCTATGTTGTGTTCCCCTGGGGTGCAGAGCCTCCCGTGGGGCTAAGGTAGACCCTCACAGGCACAGGGAGCTCTGCGTGGAGACTCGATGAGCATGGCTGCCTTGCTGCAGGGTCCCCTCTGCTACAGCCTGAGTGTGCATGGTGTCCCAGCCAGGATAGGAAAGTCAGTCTCCCCATCCTGTGGCCTGATGCCCGACCACTGCAGACAATGACCCCTGCCCGCCCCCCCATGGGATGGCTGCCTCCACACTGGGTTACACTTGATTGAGAGTGTGGAAAAGCTTCCCCTGCATTGACTCACCTGCTGAATGCACTGGGTGCCACCAGCTCAGGGTGGGTAAGGCCTCTGCGTGTCCCTGACTGAGACCCCGACCTTCCTGGTGCACAGACTGAAGGTGGAGAGTGAAGGTGAATGTGGAGGAGGAAGAACATTGGATGATGCCCCTCTCCCGCTGATGTGGCTTGGTTGCCACCCAGGGGAAGAGTAGCTGCTGTAGTCCTGGCAGCGGTGGGGAGGGAGAGGCCAGCTTGGCTCTGAGAAGTTCGGGGGAGGGGGTTGGGAAGTAGAGAGCCAGGAACTCTTCCGGGGAGGTGGTAAAAGACCCATCAGTGAACTGAGGCTTCAGGTTTCCAGGGCCACCTCCCTTGTCCCATCAGACTTCATTATAAAACACAAATTCAAAACTAGGATAATGAAACAATAATATTAAGAGCATTACAGTGCAAATGGGGGACCCTTCTGAGCTTACAGCCCTGTGCACCTGGACTGGTTGCTTGTCGGTGAAGCCAGCCCTGTCACTGGCAACACTTGACTAGCGCTGGAGAAGCCACATCTGCTTCACCTTCTCTGTTCCCCTGCACAGGCTTCTAGAGGATGCATTTGCGAGCCCTGGGTTCACCCTTTATGAGGTAAGGGCAGTCGTATATCTTTTAATCTTCAGAGTCTGGCCAAGCACTGGTGTGTGTATGATAGGCTGCCCAACAAGGTCTGCTGTATCTAACTGATCCTCTTCATGGGAGCTTCCTGTTTTTCCTCTCTCTCACCAGTGGGTGGGAATTCCTCCTTCCCAGAGCTGCCTAGCTGGGAATTCCCTGGAGCTAGCTTGAGAAGCCCTCGGGGGTCCTCCTTCCTAAGGACCTGGAAGCCAGGGAAATCACCAGTTCTTACTGCCAGAAGGCTATGGTTATGGTTCTGACCACCAAAATGCACAGAGGGCTGGGAGGAACCTTAGCAGTGTGTTCCCATGGTCATTTGCTTTTGTAAAATGTACAAAAGTCAGATGTGTTTGCAGGAATTAATTAAGATGCTGTCTCTTTCCACTCAGCCTTCTCTTTGTCTCACTTCCCTTCTGGTTAGGTGGCACTGGAGTCGGTGTAGCATATTTAGAGTCTGGCTTGGGAACACTGAACTGAGCATACGTTGAGATTTCAGGAGTATCTTAGTCTGTCAAGGCTGCTAGGACAA
Source organism: Spilogale gracilis (assembly GCA_004023965.1). Classification (NCBI taxonomy): domain Eukaryota; kingdom Metazoa; phylum Chordata; class Mammalia; order Carnivora; family Mephitidae; genus Spilogale; species Spilogale gracilis. The sequence continues at coordinate 4,670 of PITA01004541.1, forward strand.
CATTCCCTAGACTAGGTAGCTTAAAAATATATGTATATATTTCTTATAGTTCTAGAGGCTGGAAGTCTGGGCTCAGGGTACCAGCGTGGTGGGGTGAGGTCTCCCTTCTGAGTTGTAGACTTCTCATTGTGTCCTCACATGGTGGAAGGGCCAGGGGAGCCCTCTGCAGTCTCCCTATTACAAGGGCACTAGTCCCATTTATGAGGGCTCCACCCTCATGACCTGATTACCTCCCTAAGGGCCCAGTGCCTAATACTATTACTTTGGAGGTTAGGATTTCACCATAGGAATTTGGGGTTGTGGGGGAGGCACAAACATTCAGTCCCTAACAGTGGGATATATTTTTGTGCTTTGCAGACACTTCTCTGTATAGTCAATCTATTGGTAGCTTTCATAGGTTAGGAAGTTGTAGGGTTTAAACAGGTTCATCTGACTTCAATGGTAATGATCTGAAAACTACCCTCTATTGCTTTTCATAGTTTAGCTTCTTAACGTAAAGTCAAGACAGTCTGTCCTCAGCCACTTGCCAGCATTTGACTGGATCGCACCTCCCTATGAGTCTCCGGGCATCTTGTACACCTGCTGTCGGCTTGAGCTCTGGACTCTGCCGTTGCCAGCCTACGCTCTACTCCATGCTGTTCCCTCGACTGACATGACCTTGCTCAGCTACATCTACAGAGGTCCTTCATCATTCCTGGTTGATTTGACTTGGAGCATAGATATCAATGAAGATAACAGAAAAGTCTTAATTGTCTCTAAAGGATACCCAAGACAAACTGGGTGCTGAACGATGTCACTATTTTTTTTAATTTTAGTAATTAGTTACTTTGAAGTAAACATAGAAGGCTCTGAAACCCTACAGCTCTCATATGGAAGAAACTCAATACAGATTCTCTAAAATTCAACAATAATTTTAGCAATTTGCTTGTCATTATCAGGAAAGAATTGTGAAGCCGAAAGCAACTTTTGTATACTATCCATAATAAAAATTTTAAAGTAAAAATAGCAATCAGCATATCAGAGGACAGACTAAATCATTTTTCCATTTTTTGTATAGAAAATGATATTACAAAAATGTGTCATAAAAAGGCAAAGAGGATGCTGCAAAAAAATTGGGGTATAAGTATTATAGAGTTCTCTTAGGTGGCTAATTAATACAAAACAGTATGTTATTTTCCTGGATTATTTTTATTGAAGTATAATTGACGTAACATTATTAGTTTCAGATGTTTGACATAATGATTCAGTATTGTATACATTGCAAAATGATCACCACAATGTCTAGCTAAAGTCAGTCATCACACATAATGACACAATTACTTTGTGTGACTCTGATCTTGGACTTAGTTTTCAGATTCTTTTTAGAATTTGACTGACTACATATATATATATATATTCATATATACACCTATAACAATATTATATAGCATAGAAGTTATAGTTATAAACTATATACTGTAAGTATATTAAATTATATATGAATTAAATATATAAAAATTATATTATATATTTAAATATGTAAATTAAATATACTATCATTAGATTATATTGATTTAATAATTATATTAATATATTAATTATTACATTAATATATTATGTATTGTATTAATATGTTAATAATTAAATATATAAATTTTATATATATATATATATAGTCAGTAGTATATATTATATTCTGTAGTCAGTTGTCCCCACTCTGGCTATCCTCAATCTGTTCTCTGTATCTGTGAGCTTGTTTTCTTGTTTATTGTTTTGGATTCCACATTTTTATGCCATCACATAGTATTGGTCTTTCTCTGACTTACTGTACTTAGCATAATGGCCTCAAGTATACAGTTGGCACTTGAACACCATGAAGTTTAGGGACATCATACCCCCACATAGTCAAAAATACACACATAACTTTTGACTCTCCAAGAACCTAACTAGTAGCCTACTGTTGACCAGGAGCCTTACCAATAATATAAGCAGTTGATTAACACACATTTTTTATGTTATATACATTATATACTGTATTCTTACAATAAAGTAAGGTAGAGAAAGGAAAATTATTACGAAAATCATAAGGAAGAGAAAAAGAGATTTCCAATACCATATGGCAAAAAATCTGCATACAAACAGACCTGCACCATTCAAACCCATGTTGTCTGAGGGTTGGTTATGCGCATACTGCAACTGCTTTATGTGTTCATCTGTGGATGGACACTCGGAGTTGCCATATCTTGGCTACTATAAACAATACTGCAGTGAACGTAAGGCTATGCAGAAATTTTCAAATTTGTGTTTTTGTTTTCTTTGGTCAGATACTCAAAGTGGAATTGCTACATCATGGGGTATTTCTACTTTTTTTTTAAGATTTTATTTATTTATTTGACAGACAGAAACACAGCGAGAGAGGGAACACAAGCAGGGGGAGTGAGAGAGGGAGAAGCAGGCTTCCCGCCGAGCAGAGAGCCCGATGTGGGGCTCAATCCCGGGTCTCCGGGATCATGACCTGAGCTGAAGGCAGTCGCTTAACCAACTGAGCCACCCAGGTGCCCCGGGGTAGTTCTATTTTTAAGTTTTTGAGGAACCTCAATGCTATTTTTCACAGTGGCTGCACCAGTTTGCATTCCCACCAGCAGTGCACAAGGTTCTCTCTTCCCCACATCCTTAACAACACTTGTATTTCTTGTCTTTTTGAATAATGGCCATTTTAACAAGTCTACGGTACTTCCTTATTGTAGTTTTAGTTTTCATTTTCCTGATGATGAGTGATGTTGAGCATCTTCTCATATGTCTGTTGGCCATCTGGATGTCTTTCTTCGGAATGTCTACTCAGATCCTCTGCCCATTTTTAATTTGGATTGTTTGGTTTTTTACTATTGAGTTTTATGAGTTCTGGAATTTTTGATGTTTATGTATTTATCAACATTTGTAATTTGTCATCATTAAAAAGAACTCCAAATCTTTGCTTTTACACTGAATTTCTTATTTAAGTGTTATGTGTTTTGAAAAGGATCCCCTAATGTTTATACTTAAGCTTTAGACCCAAAATCTGGATCCTGATAGGTCTTAGACAGCCAGTATCTGGAAGTGGAGGACGCCCACCAGGCTGGTATATGGGGAATGAGGTTGGGTGGGAAGGTGAGAAAGGGTCAGTCAAGCTGTACAGAGAATTGAAAACTGAGTCCAAGATCAGACGAGGAAAAACAGGAATGAGTGTTGAGATGGAGGGCAAGATATGTAATCAAGAGACAAAGCGGGGGAATCATTAATAATAAAAAAATATGTATGTATATATTTAGTAACTGTTTTACTTTAACTCAGTACAAATATACCTTCATCAGCCAGTCTTGAGTGTGGGGCCAAAGTCTTCTCCTGGAGTTTGAGTCTGCTGGATGAACTTCTACCTTGGCTTTCTGGTATGAACCACACCCGCAGGGCTCACCCATAATTTGGATTTTTAAAAAAGATTTTATTTATTTATTTGACAGAGAGAAACACAGCAAGAGAGGGAATACAAGCAGGGGGAGTGAGAGAGGGAGAAGCAGGCTGAGCAGGGAGCCCTTCGGGGCTCGATCCTGGGACTCTGGGATCATGATGTGAGCCAAAGGCAGACACTTAACCAACTGAGCCATCCAGGTGCCCCTGGATTCCTTCAAAGTAGAGGAAGACATTAAAACCATATGGAAGTATTCTGAATGCAGCATCTTTCTGAACTGTTCACTATTTCCCTCTTCTTTTATAGTTTTCTCACCAGTGTATAATTCGGTAGCAAGACATCCAATTTTGTTTTCGTAGAAATTGCTCTTTTCTGCACTCATAGTTCATTAGTTTATGTATAAACATACCTCAAAAATTTTGAGGGTTTGGTTCCAGACCACTGCAATAAAGCAAATATTGCCATAAAGCAAGTCCAATCGATTTTTTGGTTTCCCAGTGGATATAAAAGTTATGTGTACTCTACCCGGCAACTTACTAAATGTGCAGTAGCATGATGTTGGGAAAAAAATGTACATACCTTACTTAAGAAGTTCTTTACTGAGCTCTCAGTGCATCATAATCACTGATCACAGATCACCATGACAAATAAAATAATAATGAAGCAGTTTGAAATATTGCAAGAATTACCAAAATGTGCCACAGATGCACAAAAGGAGCAAATGCTATTGGAAAAAATGGCACCAGTAGACCAGCTCGATGCAGGGCTTTGCTGTAAACCTTCAATGTATGTTTTGAAAAAATCTGTGAAGTGTAATAGAATGCCATGTGCCTGTGCTATTAACTAAATTACCTAATTGTTATAAACAAACTCAACTGACTGAAACTTATCTGGTAGCAAACATATCAGACTCTTGGCACCCACACAACTTTACGGGTAAGAGCAGAAGGGGGCTGGTCTCCTGGAGCACAGCCTGCAGGCTTCGGAGCTTTAGTGCGTGTGTTTTCCTGAGAAAAGAGAGATTATGGTTTATCTGGTAGTCTTAGGGGGAACTTGGTAAAGAGTGCTTCTTTCATAGTGACAAAATGAGCTACAAAGAAAGTAGTGGAGAGGTAGGATTGTTGAAGCAGCCTCCATGCAAACAAGGGACACACAGCCAGAGATTGCTTTTCTGTCAGACCACCCAGCCTCACATTAGGTTAGTCATGAAACATTTTCCATAAAACAAGCCTTCCAATAAAGCAGGGCTGTTGAGGATCCTGGAGGAACCACTCTCCTTGCCTTCGGGTTAAACTGGCAGCACAGCCTTCGAGACCCACAGCAGTGATCAGTACACCTCCCTGTGAATCTCCTCTCTCTGGACTTGCTACTTCTGACCTCCTAGGTTCACTCTTTGGAAGGGAACCCATTGGGACTGGACAGAATTTTCCAAATTGACTCTAGTGTAGTATGCTTCCTTCATATCTTTCCTGGTCAAAATGAGGTGTAGAGGTAGCCTGGAATTACCCTGAGTTTGCCTTGACCATCAGTGTGTTCTGAACCCTCATCAGGTCACTTCTTCACTCTGTGTGCAAGGAGAAGGACAAGCAGTATTTAAGCTTAGCCCTCTGTCCCACAGTCCTGTCCCCACCTACCTGTCAACTCTTCTGCACCCCCTTTGTAGCCTTGAGCCCCCCCCCTTGGAACACTCCACATTCTCCAGATACACCATGGGCTTCCTCCCACACAAGAAATTAAATGTAGTTTCTTAGGAGATGGTAAATTTTTTCCCAATATTTATAACCCAGCAGAGTCTGATACTGTATGCTGTCTTATCTTTGAAGAGGTATTTTATCTTCTAAGGGATGACTTTCTTGATGCTCCCACTTACTTACCTCCACTACTTATAAAATCCTCTTAGTTTTTCTTCCTAAATAGCATGTACTTTTGCTGCCTTCTCCCTACCTCGTCTACTACCACTAGTTCAGCCTCCTTCACCTCTCATCTAGACCATTGCTGAAAGCTCTTAGCTTGTTTTTTGTTTTTCTTTCTTTCTTTTTGTTTTTTGTGTTTTGGTTTTTTTGGTTTTGCCACTGGACTGTTCTCCACCCCTTTACACAAACAGCAGGTGCAAAGCCAGTCAGTTACTTCCTTTCTAAAGTTCTTCACGGTACATCCTAGCACCCATAGGATAAAGTCTGGTGTCCTTAACCTGGCACATGAGGCCCCCTAAGATCTGGCCTTGCTTTACCTTTCTGGGCTTATATCCTGCCGTTGGAAGCACAAACCACCTGTCCCACCTTTCTCAATTCCTGAGTTCACTCATCCTTTGAGATTGTGTCCAGACTTAATTTCCTGAAAGCCTTCCCTTTGTGCCCCTCTGCCCTCAGCCCAGCAGAGTTCTCTGCTCTGGGTCTCTCCCCAGGCCCACGTGTGTGCCCGTCTCTGGTCCCACTGATCACAATTACTGTGGCTGTTTATCTTCCTTTCCTAGTAAAGAGCAAACTCCTTAAGAGCAGGGACTATTCCTTTATCTTCAGTATCCAGGGCACAATTGTGGAAATATTTAGGTCGGGCACTAATTCAGAAATACCCAGGGAACTATCGATTGGGACATGTTCAACGTTTGGAAGACATTCCCCAAAATTAATTAATTAATTAATTAATTAATTAATTAATTAATTAATTTTTTGTTTGCCAAGTGCCTTATTTCATGGAAGATATAAGTTGAAATTTCTATTTTTAAAAAAACTTACTATATTTTTTAAAAACCCAAAAAACTGTTTTAAAAACAAGTTTGCCTGGATCTGTCTCAGCCTCAGGCGTGTGCCGGCTGAAACCCTGCGGTGTTGTGAAGTCTTTCACCTTCTCTAAAATGTCTGGAAAATTCTCTCAGGCTAAGTGCAAGAAAGAATTTCAAGTAGAGATGGAGTACTATGCTTCAGCCTCCTTATCAGCGTGGTGGCAGGAAGGGCAGTGACCCCGTAGAGGGTCCGAGGAAGGCACGTCTTGCCAGGAGGCAGCTTTCTTCTGCCTAGGAAGCCGTAGCGTTTGTCAAACTTCCAAGCAGGATGACTCTGTAGGGGCAGGCAGAATTATGTCGCAGTCCTAGAATAGGATGCAAAAGTCCCTCTGTTGAGCAAAGCCCCTGTGCTGAGATGTGGGGCTCTGCTGACACAGGACAGAATGTCCCAGCACAAGGATAGCTATGTTGGATCGCTGGTTATGAAAGGGAGGGGCGCCTGGTTCTCACCTACAGCACCAGGGAAGAGGGTGCCATGACAGCTGCCCTATTGGGTCCGAGCTTTCATTGCTAGAGATCAGCCTGAGGATTTTTCTGGCAAGCTAACCAAGAAGGTCCAAGGCCAGCTCGCCAGGAACAGAAGCCTGCTCCCGCAATGCAGGGGCTGCCCAGCTGTTGCCACCTCGTCGGGGCCCGGGAGACATCCAGCATGATTCACTGGGCCTATTTGAGGTAGATGACCTGAGTCCATGTTTCATAAGGTCCTTTGTGGGCAGTTTCCCTCACTGATCCCTCTCCTTATAGGCGTGGCCTGCAAAGTCAAAGCCACAGCTTTTGCTGGGATTTCCATGGGAAGGTGTCCTCCTTTCCCTTTGCTGTCCTTTCAGTCTCCCACACCCTGTGACTTTGACTGTTTTTTGTTTTTGTTTTTTTTTTAATAAACATTGAGCCGGCAGCTTGCAAGGTCAAGAACTTGCAAGAACTCCCAGGTGAGCACCTGCAGAACCCATCAGCACCTGCAGCTGTGGGTCTGGAATAAACACCAGGCTGCAGGGCAGTCAGCTGGTTGAGTGGAGACAGCTTGCTTCACACCCATGTGGGAGAGTCACCGGCCTCACCGGTGTTGCCTGAACTGTCTTGGTTTTAGCACCAAAAGACACACATTCTGGCATTCTCCTGAGTCTTGAGGCAAACGGGGCATTTGGCCATCCTGCTCACAAGCCCTTGGGCCATGTGCCTTCCTCTCTCCTTAATATCTGTGCCGGTCCCGAGCCAGCAAGCCAACCTTTACTTTTAGAGACAGTAGCAACGGAACTGGAAGTATTTTCCTCTTTATACTGGCTTAGGGAAATTTCCAAGCCTAGTTTGTGACCTTTCCCTAACAAACATACGGGAGGCACAGCCCTAATAACATAGACCAAATTTGGCCCATGGGGAACCATTAACCAGTCTTTTAGCGTTTGTTGCCACTTACAGGGATATTTTCAAAAACACTGGAAAAGCACGTCGGAGCTTAAGAAACAACACCTAGCCCTCAAACTGTGCTCATATTCTGACTGTGCTTGACAGTTCATTCTGTCACAGTGTAAGGATGAGGGTCTGGCTGCTGTCCCCGAACTATCGCTATTAGGTCTTCCGTGCACTGATTTCTTCCCCATAGTCGCTTTCTGTGCACGGGGAATTCGAAGTAGAGAAGCAGCTGTTTAGGTTTCTTGGATGGGCTTAATGAAATCAGCCACAGGCAGGCTCTGTGCAAACAAGGCTTGGTCTGAATGGCAGCTACTGTTCGTCTGGCTTCGATGAGGTGTGAAGAAATGGGAATGCCACAGGCCACACTATGGGTTCTAGAATGGGAGCCTGCAATTCGCTATGGCTGTTTATCGTTCTTTGCCCTTGGCTGTTTTGATTCTCAGTCTGAAAGGTACTCCTGAGCTAATTAACCTCTTCCTTTGGCCCTGGTACAGGAATGCAGACTGTATTTGGCAAACGAATTCCGACATTTCTCCTATGGTAGGGTTTGGACACGGGATCAGTGAATCTTGGGAAAATTGCTTTGAAAATGTAGCCCAGGTCTGTTTGCTCAAGTCATTCCCGTTTTCACTTCCCTTTGCAGAACAGACTTTCACTCTCCGACTCAGCCACGTTCAAATAACAAATTCAGCTTTACGTCTGAAAAAACATGGATGGCAGCCACCGTACATTGTTATCTGAATGGTCCAAATGGTCCAAGGAAAAACTGGGGCTTATTTGACTGATTTCTCTGACATCCCAGACAGATTGTGATTCATTAGAAAAATGTTCACTGTGGCTTTTAGAATGTTTCAAGCAACATGTGTGCTAAAGAGGCCTCTGGGTATGAAGACTAGTTTCTAAATGACACATAATAAGTCTTGTTGCTGAGCAAAAGTTTCATTTCAAAATCCCAAACCCCAACTAGCTCCAGGTGCAAGCAGAGCAAAAGACCTTAGCTGATTTTACCCAAATCTATCCCAGACCTTTGACCTTTATTACAAACCATAGTATTTAAGCCTTTGCCCCACTCACAAAGTGAACTTTTCTTTCCCCATGAAACATTGTGGTTGTACAGAAAGACTTGGCCAAGACATCAGGTTTATGTCCAGTTGAGGATAAATGGGCTGGATTTGATACATTCAACATGATTTGTGGTTTCTGTTTCTTGAGAAGTTCCTGTGACAGCGCCTGGAAAGCTCACTGAGCCATTACACAGCGCGACGGAGCCAAACCAAAATCCCTCTTAGGGTCTGAGAATCCACACTCCTGGTGGTTTGGGGCCTGTCTATGATAAATGGGTGTAAATCCAATAGCCCGTGCCAGTACCCTGCTGGATGTAAACTACTCAGTCCTAACTGTGGGCCATGGTCTTCTCCGCCTGTGGCCCATGCGGTTTTGTGAGTCTTCTCTAGGGAAGTGATGGTGCCTGGGAAGTCATCTTTACTTCACAGGGGAAAGGCCAGAGAAGAGACACTGCATATAACATGCAAACATCCTGGCCAGCGTGGACAGGAATGTTCTCCCCAAGCCCAGGCCTTTTCCTTTTAAGAAAGAAGAGAAATTAGATGTATTGGGGTAGGATGTGACACTATATACTCTCTCTCTCTCTCTCTCTTTCTCTCTCTCTCTCTCTCTCTCTCTCTCTCTCTTCCTCTCTCTCTCTCTTTCTCTCAGATAGAGAAGGAAAGGGAGAATTTCTCATGGACAAGTGCCCAGAATTATTCTTCCCGATGCAGAGCAATAATGAGGGGGATTGAAGAGCTGGAGGTGAGGGAGTAATCTGAGAACTGGATAGGAGCCACTGCCCGTGTCTAAGGCAAAGTAGAGTCATAAGAACTCAGGATTGTTGAAAGTCCTGTGCAAGCCTGGTTTTAGTGGTGACGTTGCACTATATCCTAATACTCTAAAGTCTTAGCACCTTCCACGGTTCTTTCCATTCCACCTCTGAGCTATGACATTGTTACAGGTTTCATCCCGGAAGGGTTACAGAGTATCATGATTCCTGTTGTAGAAACAAGTAAATCAAGGTTCTGTGCATTTCACTTGTTTCCTGGAGCACAGATTGTTATTTTGGGAGGCATTGTAACTATGCACTTTTGTCACATCTGTCTTGAGTGGTGTACAATGTGATTTTTTTTCTCTTCCTTTCTCAGAAACATAGACCTAAAGTCATCCCTTACTGAGTACTGCTAGCAGATGAATAGATTGAAAGGTGATGGGTACAAAGCAATTTGGCTCCCAGCCAGGGAGTATATGAACAGGATGGCATTCAAAATGAGAGATTAGTAATACTGTGTGGAATCGTCGGACCCCTGAAGTTTCAAGCTGTCACACACACACACACACACACACACACACACACACACACACACACACACACGAATATTATTCAGCCATAAAAAATGAAGGAGATCCTACCATTTGGGACAAAAAGGATAGACCTTGAAGGCACTATGCTATAAGTGAAATAAGTCAGACAGAAAAAGACAAATGCTGTATGATCTCACTTATATTGGGAATCTAAAACAAACAGCTCAGAAAATGAGTCAGACTTGCGGCTATCAGGCATGGAGGATGGGGCCAAGGGGAACTGGAGGAAGTGGTTGAAAGGTGCGCACACTTCCGGTTACAGGTAAGCCCTGGGGACGGCGTGTAGATCCTGAGGACTGTACCTGTCGTTGCTGTGTTACGTACAGGGAAGTGGTTAAGAGTTCTCACAAGGAGAAAAATGTTTTTCCTTTTTTCTTTCTTTTCTTTGTATGATATCTATCCGAGAAGATGGGTGTTAGCTGATCCTATTACAGTGACCGCGGTGTGTGTAAATCAAACCATTATGCTGTACAGCTTAAATTTATAGTGAAGCAGGTCAGTTATTTCTCAATGAAACTGGGAAAAGAAAGAAAAAAGGATTTGCCTTCCACAGCCCTTTGTTTAGAAGGTATTAATCTGTTCTACTCGCCAACCCGGTAAATGCTGGGAGCACATCAGAACAGAGTCTAGTTAGAGCAGAGTCACGTGCCCTGGGTGGGCGTGGACGAGAGCCTCTGCCACTGCAGCTCAAGTAACAAACAGAGCGCTGTCGGGGGCCAGCAGGCAGCCTTGGCCTTAGGCACTGTCACTTGAGCCCCCTCGTCTCTCCTCCCTTTGATAGGAGCCAGGAATGAGGCATAGTGGCCAAGAGAAAACCACAGCCTCCAGATTCCTTTTTTACAAACTGTTGTCCACTTTATTTAAAACACAAGCAGGACATGCTCAGGGCATCGAGCCCTGATCTGACATTGTCATGCACATAGTTATGTGGCAACAGCCCACCGATTTTCTAAAAAACCAGGTATTAGAAAATTTGCTATGACTCTTTTCCGGTTAATCACAGTTATCATAACTATTTTTTTTATTTTTTAAAAAAATATTTTATTTATTTGACAGAGAGAAACACAGCCAGAGAGGGAACACAAGCAGGGGGAGTGAGAGAGGGAGAAGCAGGCTTCCCGCTGAGCAGGGAGCCTGATGTGGAACTCGATCCTGGGTCTCCGGGATCATGACCTGAGCTGAAGGCAGTCGCCTAACCAACTGAGCCACCCAGGCGCCCTTATCGTAACTATTTTAAAGAGGATAGCCAAATGCTTGTCTGGTCTGTCCAAAATAGGTGTGTTATATGTCCAGTGAGATATAGATATAGATACAGATCTATCTCAAATTGTGGGTGAATTAAAGCAGAGCCCAGTTAACGCCCCCACTCTCACCTCAGACCGCCTGAATCCCAAACAGCATGAAATCAAGAATTTGGAAACCAGCAGAACCGAGGGTTTCATCTTGCTTTGGAAGAGCACATGCAGTGTGTTAAGTTGAAGACTATGCAAAAATGTGTTAATATGATATAAAATCCAGTTTTTCTTAATAAGATACCATGGCAACGATGGGTCTCATTCTTTTGTACCTCAGATCCAGTAACCCCTGATCTCTGTAAAGCAACCATTGTCTTCCAGCTTAAAAGATATTTTTAAGCTGACATCTACATTTTTTTTCTTCACTAAGTTTAAATAGCTACAAAAGATAGACTTTCCAACATTATGCAAATGTTGGTATTTTCAAATAAAAAGCTTGCCTCACTGTTTCAAATATATCTAATGGAAGGTAAACACCATAGTGATTTCATGTCCAATATCATCCATTTAAAAATACATCAACATTCTCTTCTTTAGCCATTGGAAATGTATTATCTTTAAATCGCATTTCCATTCCCTCTCCCACACAAGACTTTATTCCAAGAATATATATTTTTATTATTGAAAATCTTTCGTTGATTGTCCATCATACTTCCTTGCTACAGAAAACGTATAAAAGTAGCAATTAAAAATATTTTTTCCAGATTTAGTTATTTTACTATCAGCCCACATTTTGAGCAAAACAAATACATTACAATAAACTCTGATGAAAATAATTATTCAATATAAAAATTTTTGTTGGAAATATATTGAGATGGTTACAAGTATCATGATGCCCTGATGAAGGGGGCTGTTTTGCTGATACCAATACTTCTCATGATCCCGTTTTTAGTTCTCTGCTGTCATAGATGGACCCTAAGATGGTCTCCACTTACACTCACTTCTTGGTGTTCACACACTGTGTCATCCCCTCCCTGAATGTGGGAAGAATCTGTGACTTGCTTCCAGCCCATAAAACAGGGCAAGGGTGAATAGGATATCACTTTTGTGATTATTACATAAGCTCAGAACTTCTGTCCTCCTAGCAGACGCCCTTGACTCTCTCCCTTGCTGGCTTTGATGAAGTAAGCCCCCTGTGGGGAAGCCCGTGTGGCTAGGAACTCTCCCACAGCCAGCAGCGAGCTGGGAGCCAGCTCTAATGAGACCCTAACCCCAAGAGACCCTTTGAGTGTAGTCTTGTGAGAGACCCTGAAGCAGGGAACCCAGCCAAGCCACACCAGGACTCCTGACCCACAAACGCGAGGAAATCATGCATGTGTATTGTGTTAAGCCACTAAGTTCAGAGTAATTGTTCATGCGTCAGTAAGTGACAGGTACATCCCCAGACTAGCACTGTAATACTAGCTGAGCTAAGGGAAGGGCATCGCTTTCTGTTATCAAGTGGAAGACGGGTATTTTTGTGTTTGCGACAGGGATGACAGAACTGGCTTGATGTTTCCACCAAGAGATTGTTCTCTTGCAAATATTTTAGAAAGGAGTACATTTGGAGGTTGAGAATCTGGGAATTGCTTCCCTTGAATCTCTAGTGTCAACATATGCTTTAGAAAATCTCTGAATCCCCAGAGGTTGGTGGTTGGCTTAGTTTAAAGTAGATTATACAGCTTGAGCCATTTTGTAATATTATGATTATAAGAAAATATATATCATTTAGATACCAAATATCTATCTCTCGTATATATTTGGGCTTTGGTCTTTGTCCATGGTTTCTGACTCACAGCAGTTAGAACTTCTTAAATGATGAGAGTTTAAAGTTGTCTACTTTGTTAGGCTAATGAGATGATTTTGGAAAGCACCTAAGGATGGGACTGGTTGCCGGTAGAGCCAATCATGAGATTAGAGGCTTGGAACTTCCAGTCTTACCCTGTGCCCTTCTTAGAGGAGTGAGGGGCAGGAGAATGGTCAGTGATTTAATCACTTATGCCTATGTAATAAAGTTTCCTTAAAAACACAGAAGGAAATGCTTTGGGAGCTTCTGGGTTAGTGAACACTGGAGATGCAGAGAGATTGGGGTGCTCAGAGAGGGCATGGAAGGTCCGCACCCCTTCCCCCATACCTTGCCCCATGCGTCTCCTCCATCTGGCTATTCTTGAGTTCTATCCTTTTATAAGAAACTGGCCATCTAGTAAGTAAAATGTTTCTCTGATTTCTGTGAGCTGCTCTAGAAAATTCAATATATTGAATATTGAGCATAAGGTTATTGCCCCCCCCCAATCTATAGCTGCTCCCTCAGAAGCCTGGGTGATAGCCCGAGCTTACCACTGGTGTCTGAGGTGGGCTGGCAGGCTGGTAGGATGGAACCCTTACTCTGTGATAGTTGATGCTACCTCTGCATAGACAGCATCAGAATCAAATTCAATTGTAGGACATCCAGCTGGTGTTGGAGAATTGCTCCGTGGAGGAATTCTCCATGGTGGAAACCCCACCCCCACATTGGAATTGGGTCCCATAACCCCAAAGACACATGGAAAGTATGATGTATAATAGTAACCACCATGCAAGAGTAACACAGTGATGCCACTCTTTGACATTAAAGCTCCTTCCTCCTCTCCCTCAACCTCTTCTTTCTCCAGGCTTCTGGGAAGGACACACAGAACTCTCCAGGCACGGAGCCTGGTGGGTTCGACCCCTCGTGCCCCTCTCCTGCCATCCCTGCCAGCTGCTGCTAGAACTGGAAATGAGCAGCTGCTGGGGCAGCAACCTGGACATGAACATGATTACCTGGTCATGTTTAATGAGAGGAGAGAACACTTGCTTGGAATTGGAAACTTTTGAATGCCCAGGGACTTCTGGCAGAGCCCGCCTGCTCAAGTTATGTCCGTTGTATTTCTTTCTCTTCATCTTCCCCACAGCGTGGCCCCTTGGTCTGTAGGGAGCTAAGATCCTTCTCCCTCTTTGTCATCGCACTCAGAGAAGGCAGAAGCTGCTCAGTCACTGCTGGGGTCGCTGGGCCCCCCAGGCAGGTGAGGCCAGGCAGGGCTCTGACCCCCTCAGAGCTGCAAGGGAGTGGCGCATTGGCAGTCGGGGGCCCAAACCCTAGTCACGGGGGACACTTCTTGTCTTCATCCTCGCAAAACAGGGCATCCTGTCACTTCACGTGAAACAGTTGTCAAGCCATCTGGCAGTGCTTTCTCACCTTGTCCTTCTGTCTCAGCAATGAACTTTATAGGAGAGGAGCACGTCCAAGGAAGGAAGGGATTCGAAACGGGGAAAAGTCAGCAGAAAAATAAACAGTCTTTGTATGATGCACACAATCTGGATAGCTTCAGAGTCCTTGCTGGAAGCGCCCAAGAGACACTTCTCAGAAGTGACACTCAGAAAAGGGATTGAGAGACTCGCTCCAATGACACTGTCTCCCTAGATGTTATCGGTGTAAAGTGAGCTGTTCATCTGGACACAGCTTTAGCTCAGGAAGCACACCAAAGTGAGGGAGTGGAAGCAGCATGAGGGCACAGAAGGATGACGGTTGTCCTCTTGGACTCAATAAAGACATTCCCAAATATTTACTGAGTCAGGCACAGTGGGAGGAAAAGGGAGATAAAGCAGACCATCTCTGTGCATGATAATATGCATGTTGCCCCATCAGAGAGGATGCGTTCATTTCAGGATGCAGTTCCATGTCCCTCTGATGCTGGGGCGCCCCCTCCTCCCCCCGCCCCCCCGCCCGTCAGACTGTGCAGGCACTGCCAGGTCCCAGGTCTGCCGCTTTCCCAGCCCCCTTCCTGCCATCGCTGGGCTGCCCCCAGCCTCTGCCCACCTGTGCCTCTCAGCAATGGGACTCCCTGTCCTCTTGTCTCATTTCCACCTTGTCATGTTGGAAGGGGGCCCTGCACTTAAGACTCAGATCAGAATTCCTCAGGCATCACTTGGCAGCATGGCCACAGACAAATTTCTCAGTGCTCTGTCTCAGTTTCCCATGTTGTTGAATGAGGGCCGTCCCTGTCAGCTTGTTGGGACGATTACAAGGACTCACCAGCTGGGTGTCCCTGCAGATGGAGAGTTCCTTCCCTGTTCCCCGTGCTCCAGATCCCCTGGGCAGGGTGCGTTTCCTTGCTTCCCACCCGAGGTTTGGAGACACGTGAAGAATTCCGTATCCCATGAGGATTTAATGAACAAAAGAGCAGTCATTATTTTTAAAATTTTGGATCTCCATTTCATTTTTGCCCTGGCAGAGTGACTTACGCTGTATCATATTTCCTCCAGCAGCCAGAGAAGCTTTTATGATGTCATCAGTTCTACATGGACGAAGGTCTGTGTCCCTGGGCTCCTCCAGGGATCTGCAAGGGGGAGAAACGGGGTTCTCAGGCTGTGGCATATGGGGACTGGGACACATGCTGCTTGCTTGGCCAGGCCTGAGAATGTTATAGATTTCCTGGCCTGTGCTCAAAACTGCCCGCAAAGCCAGCTGCACGGAGCTGAATTTGCCCTGAGAGAAGGGGATCCAGCCTCTGTCAGTTGGGGTGCTGTGGGAAAACAGTCCGATCCCTGGAAGATTGCTACAAAAGGCAGGGGGTGGCAATTTCACGAAGAGGCTGCAGCAGGCTGCCCAGACAGCCAGGCCTGGGGGGCACGGGAGGGAGACAGACCCCCTCGAGGCCCCGGTAACTCGCACCGTAGTGAAGAGTAAGTCGTGCCCAGAGTGAGGCTGGCACTTTCTGGAAATCATTGGTAAAACCAGACACTTGGTTCTAGGGAGGAATGTCTCTGTCACTCCTTGGAACTCCTCATGGAAATGCCGTGGCTCAGACAGAGTCCACAAAGGCTCACGTGCTGAAGTCAGGGCTTCGGTTTCCCCATCGGCCCACATTGCTGGTGAGGAGGGATAGAAGGGGTGCCTCTGTGACAGCCGGGAACTACTCTTGCCAGAGATCAAAGACCTTTGAATGCCTTCGTGTATTTTGCTCTGAGTGGAGACCCTCTCCCTCTGGAGGTATTTGAGGGACTATTCTGGAACATACCCTTGCCTTTGGGGGTGTTAAACTATTCTAGGATGTGTATAGTCTAACATATGTCAGAGAAGCCGAGCCCAGTGGGGTGCTGACTGACTCGGAGTGGCTGCCAGTCCCGGGCAGGCATCCCGGGATTGGAATTCCTCGGGGTGGATGTAACCAGATTGCTTCTTCCTTCCCGCTCTGCACTAATTAGTTGAGAAAACAAGGCAGACACGAAAAGTTGAATTACAGTCCGGACCCAACAATGCCAGATGCCCCAAGGCAATGGGTGACGGATCCCAGATATGGGACAGGCAGTGGGTGCCTGGGCATTTGATGGGGAGGGAGGGTGCTGTGGGGTTAGTGGTCACTGGAGCTCCGGGGAGTCCAAAGGCAGTTGGCAGAGCCAGCCAGGTCGGGGCCTGTGGCTAAGCCCAGAGACTCAGGTCCTTGGAAAGCTAGATGGACTTCTAAGGAAACATTTGAACAAAACAGGAATCAGGAAAATGGTTCAAACCACACCCCCAAGGCTTTTGGCCCAAGACAGAGTAGGAGCCCAGGCTACTGGAAATGTGACTTCCTCCTGCGGAAGAGCAGTATCTTCCCTGAGACAAGGCCGTCAGACCACACCATGGACTCCATCACGGCTGGGAGGCGGAGCCAGGCTCACCCCAGCGTCGTGCTCTGGCGTGGAGTGGAAACCAAGGGACAAATCTGCAGCCTGTGGAAAGTGTGAGGGCTGCTCCCAGGCTCCAGTCATAAGTCCAGGGTGGATGAGAGTCTCTGTACCTCCAAGCTCCAGCTGGTGCCCCCTCACCAACTCCAGCAGCCTTCTTGGTTCCCTGCCCGACCCTGGCCGTCGGCACACGGGTCACCTCTGGTTCTGCACCTGGTGCTTCGGCTGCCAGTGAAACTGAGCAGATGAGAGCACGAGAGATGCTGGGAACACCTGCAGGGGGCTGGAGGTAGCCAGAGCAATGTACCAGGGCCTGGTGGAACATGCTTCTCCCAGACAAATGCCTCAAAAGGGGTCTTTTGAGCCTGGGTATAAAGTCATCATTGTGGTAGATCTAGAGAATAAAATGCTTGCTTCTCATCCTCTTCTTCAAGTAGAATCCATTTTTCTGTTTGCTTTTAAGCCCATTATTATGTACACACACATATTTCTTCTCAATGTCTTCTCAACTGTATTGGCCTGTGGCTATTATAGTACATTTTATTGGCCTTTGTAAGCATGGTGATAAATTAGGCATTTAAATATACACATATCTCTGAAAATAATTACTTGAGTTTTGGCTAACTGAGAAGTATCCCCAAGAGGAACATCAGTTTCTTTTGTTGGAGAAAAAGCCAACATTTTAATGAAAACAACGCTTGTTCCACGGAGTGGTAAACATAGGAGTGTACACGAGAGGAGAGGCAGTCCTTCTCCCATGCAGCTGAACTGAAGAACTAGACAAATATTTTGAACAGCTCATATGTCAAAGAGACATGTGCAGGCTCCTCTTATTAAAATACTAGTGCTATCCTGGTGTACTGATGTGGTGCTTTTATCTTCAAAGTAATGTGTGAGTGTTCATGAATTGCCTTGGGACCAAAGATCAAAAATTGGCAGGAAGTCCTAGTTCGGTGATTTGGAGAAGAATGGATGGGACAGAGATCAAAGAAGTGCCCCTCCACCCCCACCCCTCCACCCATCCCTGCTCGGTTAGTGTGGCCTTTTGGAGCCTAAAAGGGAGGCTGTGATTTGGCCCTGGGAGGGGGAGCTGACAACTCAGTGGCAGGGAGAATGGTTGTAGCCATTTTCACCAAATGCCATGCCCCTGGCCCTGTGTAGTCACAGTCCAACAACCAGGGTGAGCCAGGGTCCCAAGGACCACCTCACTCCTCAATGAGAAAAGAAGTTTCAGATCCCAGCACGGCCTGTAGTTCATTTCAGTCTTTTGAGGCTAGGATGACCCCACAGTCTGATCTGATGTCATAATAGTGATACGGTTACTGAGTGTGGGTAATGTACTAGACCTGCGTCACTCTTTCTCTGGTTTGTACCGTGTAATCTACACAACGGCTCTTTGATATTGGCACTCTGACTTCCCCCATGTGATAGATGGAGATGATGGGACGTGGTGTGTTTCTGGAACTTTCACCAGGTCAACAGCTATATATGAGTAGTGGAGTCGAGATTCACCCTCAGGAAGTTGGCCTCTCATCTCATGCCTTCATCCCTCTGTTGCCTCCACATGGCAGAGAAAGGAGGAAAAGTAGTTTTACACTTCATTATTCTGTCTACAACATGCTTCTGTTAGAACCTCAACTGTAGGCTTGTATTCAGTTGTTATGCCATCCAGTGGATTTTTTAAAAATGTTGTCAAGAAGGGCAAACAGTGGGTGCCTGGGTGGCTCAGTGGGTTAAAGCCTCTGCTTTCTGCTCAGGTCATGATCTCAGGCTTCTGGGATCAAGGCCCGCATCAGGCTCTCTCCTCAGCAGGGAGCCTGCTTCCTCCTCTCTCTCTGCCTGCCTCTCTGCCTACTTGTGATCTCTCTCTCTATCAAATAAATAAATAAAATCTTTAAAAGAAGAAGAAGAAGAAGAAGAAGAAGAAGAAGAGGAAGAGGAAGAGGAGGAAGAAGAAGAAGAAGAAGAAGAAGAAGAAGAAGAAGAAGAAGAAGAAGAAGAAGAAGAAGAAGAAGAAGAAGGCCAAAAAGCCCAGGTGGCTTTTCCGTATACTGCATAGAAGGATCACTGGGAACTGAGCATCAGTCTTTTGATCTTAACCAGCTAGGTTAGGCAACAGTAAAAAGGAAACTTCTAACTGGACCAGGGTAACATGTCTTTGCAGATACTGTCTATTTTGACCCAACTGTCCGGTCCCCTGTCCTGAGCAGGCCACTTGCTCCTTTGGTCTCCAGGGTGGTCCGGCTTGCTCCCTTGGCCTGAGATTTATAGATATCCTCTTCCTTCTACATGCATCCATCACCCATTCCCCACCTCTCTAAGCTGAATGACGTTCTGAGGTTCTTGGCCACTCCATGTCCTTGTGACTCCTTCCTTTCCATTAACCTAGCTAATGATGGCGCCTTGGGTGAGGGGCTGATTCCATCAGATACACTGTTCCTTGATTTGTTTCCATGTGCCTTAATGAACCATCTGTGGAGCACCCCCTTTGTGCCAGGCTCTTTGCTAGGTGCTGGGGACAGAGCTTGAAGAAGACCATCGCTGTCATTGCCCTCATGGAGCTGATGGTCTAACCAGAGCCGGGCATCTAACAGACGAATGAGCAATAGTGGGAATGAGCCCTATGCAGGACGTGCTGAGGAGCTGAGTAAACAGACTAAGGGGGTCCGGGCCTCACCTGGTAATCAGGGCACGCTTCCTTGAGAAAGTGGGATTTGATATGGATGTAGGGGATTCACCAAGAGGAAAGAGATGGGGGTTGGGGAGGAGTCCAGAAAGAAGAAACTGCTATGGGAAGGCCTGAGGTGGCAAGGAGCCAGTGAGTCAAGGGGCTTTAAAAGGGTGAGTTGGCCAGTACCTGGAGAGTGAGGAGGCAGCAGGAGATAAGCTGTAGAGCTGGGCCGGGCCCTGCTGTGTTCTGTGGGCCCCAGGAGCAGCCCCGAGTTTTCATCCTAAGAGAGCCATCAAAGAGGGTAGGATCTGATTTACACTTTTAAAAGACCACTCTGGCTTCTGTGGAGAAATCGATTGCACAGGGCAGGACTGGAGAAAGGGATGCCCACTTAGGAATCCGTTGTAATAGTCCAGGTGAGAGGGTGCGCTTGGATTAGGGGTGTCAGACGAGATGGAGGGGACTGGCTGGCTGTACGTTTCTGCAGGCCCAAGAGTTGTTGCATGTATGCTCAGTGAGTAGTGTGTGTCCTACAAGTATCACCTCTCATTGTTCTTGTTATGGTCCATTCATTTTGTTTGGAAGTACAGAGATAAATTAACATAACATCATTAAAAAGAGGGAAACAGCATTCTAGATCAAGAGCTGGTAAACCACAGCTCTCCTGTGGGTCAAAGCTGGCCCGCTGCCTACTTTTGCGAATAAAGCTTTATTGGAACACAACCACACACCCCCTTTCTATATTGTTTATGGCTGCTCTCACCCAGTGAGTTGAGTGATTATAACTAAGACCACAGGGCTTGCAAAGCTTAAAATATTTATTATTTTACAGAAAAGTTTGCTAATCCCCATTCTAGATCATTATGCTTCCTATTGACAAAAGCTGAAATTCCTGACATTTTCTCACTGGCTTTGCCCATCCTGAGAGCTTCAGAGCTCCTCTGATTTCTGTATTCAAGGTAAAGGCAATTACTATTCTTCCTAGGCAAGAGAAGTGCTGTAGATAGATGGGGATAGCCAGGTATATTTTACGTATTGTTGTGCTGTAAGATTGATAAAAATAGAACACGAAGACCACTGGTCCTGGTATTTTATCTTAGATTGATATTCTGGATGAATATACTTAGGATACTTTGACCAGATGACCAGACCCTACAAGGTCTCGGTGGCTAGTAGGCACTGGCACTTTTTGAGTGTCCCGCCCATGGCTCTCAGAAGCGCCCAGCTGCCTGACAGGTGGGAAGCAGAGCATACCCTTGTGTGTGTCTGTTCAGGGGTCTGGACATCTTTACTCCTGTTAACAGCAGGCTGGATAGGTCAGGCTTGAAAGCATTTCTCAAAATAAAAACAGACACCAGGAATTTTTAAATGCTTCTATCCAAATAAGGCTTAAACAAGAAAAAAAAAATGCATCCAATCCCAGAGTTATTTTAGCTGATTTCCCAAGAAGTAAAAATCATCCACTCCTATAGGCTATAGGAACCTTTGCGAGATAGACTCCTCAGCTGTATGTGAGGTCACCTCTGGGGAGGACAGGATTTGGTGTGGATGGTCTGGGCTTCACCAGCAGTGTGAATGTAGGCCATTATCAGATTCCACCAAAATCTTAATTTCCTCATTTTTGAAACAAGGAAAATAACACTAACTTCATAGGGGTATTCCAATAAATATTTATCTACTAGGTAATAGGGACTGGCCTTGTTTTGAAGAATAGAATGGTAATAATCCGATGGTGTCCACTCTAACGGAACTTATAGAACAAGACAAGGCATGAGATACGTCCAGCAGATACAAAGCTCTCCGTAAATTTAGCTGGTATTGTCCCTCCAAAGTTACCCATTTCAGTAAATCATTACCTTAACCTTCAGTAACCCAAGCTTTCAGGCTTGTGGCTGTCTGAGAATCGTACACAAGCCCAAAGTTGGACCACGATCAGGAGAGTGAGGCACTCATCTCAAGTGCAGAATTTCAAGGGACACCAAGAAACTCTAATTACTACAACATCCATAAAAATAGAAAATAAGGCAGAGAATCCATGATGAACAAAATGTCACAACTTTAAATAAAAATAGAATCATCATTACCGAATTTCCCTGTTGCCTCAGTGTCCAAGATAGCTTCATGGAGAGTGGCACAAACTCATAGCCCTAAATCTAAGTTCACTCACTCCGCTCTTGGGTGTGCCCCACAGGGTCCCAAGGTGCAGACACATGTCCTCTCTTCTCTCTAAAGCGCAACTTTTAGCGAAAATCCCAATTGTTAAACGTGCTTTTAGAAACTCCCTTTTTCCTCTCCTTCAGATGCTTCAGAAATGGAGTTTTCACTGTTCTGCTTTGTTGATATAAACCAGAGAGCTTCCCATTGTTATTGGCAGAGCCCGAGAAAGTAAAAACATGTAAATAATTAAAATGGCACCCTGTCAATTTAGACATGCAGCTCAGAGGCCTGTGGGCTTGGGAGGGCAGAGTCAGACCTGGTCAGCCAGGCCAGCAGAGCCCAGAATCCAGGTCTGAATTCTCCTCCTCCCAGGTCCCTAGGCCTCAGTGGGCTTCTTCCTTGCATCTAACACACACACACACACACACACACACACACACACGGATATTTAAATATTTGGGTTTGCCAGAAAACTGAAACTCACACTTCTAGGTGGTTAAAACAAGAAGAGTTAAAATGATTTATGTTATTGAGGATATATACTCATACGGAGGTTTGAACAAATAAAGTAGTGTGCGTGTGTGTGCGTGTGCGCACGTGTGTGTGTGTGTGTGTGTGTGTGTGTGTGTGTGTGTGTGTGTAAGAGAAAGAGATGTAGAAAACCCTCCCCGGAACCCAGCAGATCCTGTAAAGTCATCTGACCCACGTTAATGGGCTGCAGATGTGGCCGTTCAGAGCAGAGAGCCCCCCCCCACCCCGCCACTCCCCGATGCCCTGATGACAGTGAGCAGCCTCCATATTGTCGCTGGCCTCGCTCACCACGGCACACGCTGCCCAGCTTCACAGTCAACGCAGCCTGCAGGCGCCATTCATTAAAAGGGGATTTATGGGTGGCAGGGTGTTCTGCTATAGATTTTGTTTCCGGGAGCAGAGCCTTCTGCGCTGCAGGCAGAAGCGAGGGAGGTGTTCAGTTCATCAGGTTGAGCTAAGTGATAATGAAGGATATTCAAGCAGGTGAGGGTACAGGGCAAGGAACACAGGGCTCCTTGTTTTTCCCACCTGTAAACCACACCCTAGAAATCAGTAGATGGGCTGGGTGAATTATTTTTCTCGGCAAAGTATACGTGCACTATTAAGCAAGAGCCCCCTATGGCTCACTGCTCCGGAAGCTGGGAGGCAGACGGGTGAACAACGGGAGTTCTGCCTTCTAGGCGAACAGACTGATCGCCTGACTCTGAGTGATGACACTTGTTGGGAGAATGGTTTGTGGAGTCCGTTTTATGAATGGCACCACGCCTAAAAGGTGATTTTTCACCTAAAAGGTAAAGATCAGCCTTCCAGGTGATTCTGAAACATACTTAAGTATAACAGTCACAGCCTTTGGCAAATCCCTTTATCTCTTTGGTCCTTTTTTTCTCCCCCCAGCCCCCAACATGGTAAACTGGTATGTCATGGTCCATCCACCTCATGAAGTTGTGGGGATCAAATAAGCTGATCAAGACACTTATGAATGGCAAGAAGATGAACAAATTATTAATAAATAACAAGTATATCACCAATGCAAAGCGTAAAATGTCTCTGAAGAAGATAAGTCACTTTTCGGCAATGATTAGGGCTTTCTATTTCAGGAGCTGTCTTCATCGTGAAGAGTATCAAGAAGTGGCCCCCCCACAAGACCATATTTTAAATACAACAAGATAAAACCTGTCACTCACCCCCACAGGGTTGGTTCAGACCTTCAGCGACTGCAGAGTCTGGAGTGGAAAGGACTCCAGATTTTCAGATGCGTAGGCCATGCAGGTGTGGGCATCAGGCCATGACTTCAGGTCAGACGTGTCGGAATCTTTTTCTTCGGAGTTCCTAAGAAAGGAGTGGTAGTGAACCCAAGAGAGAGACATTCAGGGGGCATTCAGGAAAGCTCCCTGATCACGTGAGAAGCATATGAAGTGTATAATGATGAACAGAAGAGAAATTTCTCTTTTTTTTTTAAGATATTGGGGAAAATATCATATAGGTAGTTCATAAAAACATTTTTACTGTGAAGTGTTAAATCTAAACACAGTACAATTTCAAAAAATAAAAAGAAATTTTCAGATAGGAATTCCCAAACTGACCAAATAAGAATGTTTCTTTGCATTATCAGTTTCTCACATGACAGTATTCTTACTTTTTTTATTGTGGCAAAAAATGCATAACATAAAATTTACCATATTAACCATGTTTAAGTGGTGTTAAGTACATTCACATTGTTTTGCTCCCATGATTACTCTGTCTCCAGAACTTCCTCATCCTCCCCCCTGAAATTCTGTCCCCATTAGAGGCTAATTCCCCATTTTCCTTTCCCCAGTCTCTGCCACCACCGTTGTGCTTTCTGTCTGTATTAGTGTGACCATTCTAGGTGCCTCAAAATAAGGGCAATCATACAGTGTTTGTTTTCTCATGACTGACTTATTTTACTTCAAGGTTCATCCATGTTGGAACATATGCCAGAATTTCCTTCCTTTTAAAGGCTGCATAACATTCCATTTTGTGTATAGACCACATTTTATATATCCATTCATCCATCGATGGAGAGTATTTTTACTTTCTGCTATTTACGAACTACCTCAAAATGTAGAGAATAAACAAAGTATCCGTAGGGCACTTAGCACCGTGCTCAGAACCCTCCTGTGCTCAGCAGATAAGCATTGACATTGGAATCTCTCGAGTAAGAAATGCATGTTCACACATGGACGTGCGGCCCCTAGGGCCTGACTGCTCAGCCACTAGCCCAGGGGGTCCCCGTCCCAGGCTGTGAGTCAGCAGGATAGCTGATCAGATGTCACACATGCCCAGCTTCAGAAAGGGATGGAAAATGTGCCGTAAGTGTTTGTCTAGAGAAAAACAAATACGATCTGGGTCATCTGACTGGTGATGTTAACTTTTATGTTAAGAAGCTCGGACAACAACATTTTGAGATACCAGAAAGAATGACACTGTGGTGTAGACTATCTGGCTAATGTTTACACGAATTCAGGGAGCCCAGGCCCACTAATGGTGTCTCCAAGGCTCGTGGTGGTCCCTGCAGATGACTGGATGATTCTGTTCTCAAAGTAGTGGTTTATTGAAGCAACAGCCCGTCTTTATAACATGGTGAATAAAGGCTTTGAGGATGTCAGTGTTCAAAGTGCTCCATTTGGGAAGAAAACAGTTTGTTTTTGCTTTCTCCCCTGTCCCAAAATCTGCCTCATGAAGGCCCTAATGAGGAGAGCAATTTTTGTTGGACTGAAAGGGAAGTAGCAAGGAAGCAGAGGCCCCTGAGGGGCTAGCCCTGCGTGCACACCAGCTAGGATGTACGTGTGGACCAGTGACAGCAGCTCTATCTGTGGACGTGTGACACGAGTCTCTATGAAAGCTCCCAGTGCCCCCCCCCCTTGATAGGAAACGAGGAGGAAGGGAAGCCGGCTGTCCCCTCGCTGCATCAGCTACCCCTCCTGCCCAGACCAGCTTCTCTACCCTTTGGCTCCGGTTGCAGAGTGAATAGGATGCAGGTGTTAGTCAGGATCCGCTTACTAAGCAGAATAAAAGGGGAGAAGAAAAGTTCAACTCCACATGTGTGAGAGAAGAGAATGGCTCCCAAGGGGAGAGGAAGTCCCAGCCAGCGTTCGCGTGGGCAGAGCTGTGTGCTAGATGGAATAACCCACTAGTGAGACCTAGTGAGGCAACAAGAGGGTGACGAACATCATATTCACATCAAATCGGTAACCCCAGGGGACAGAGAGAGAGAGAGAGAGAGAGAGAGGAGAGCCCTCTCCCTCCCTGACAGGATTCCCAAAAGAGCGTCTAGAAGGCTGTTTCCTCACTTTTCCCCCTAGAGTTTGTTTACTCTTCAAAATACTTTTCAAACTCTAGCTCCTTTGTGGAATCTCCCTGGGCCTGTCTGAACATCAAATCCCGTTATCTACCCGATTCCAAACCCATTTACTCACATGGGCCTCTACTCTGCTGCTCTAGAATCTTGCTCACTGTGTTGAAATTCTCTCTCTCTCTCTCTCTCTCTCTCTCTCTCTCTCAGAAGACCGTGTCTCTGGCCTGGGGACTAGCAGTGTGAATGGTACACAGCCTGTAGTCAGTAGGTATTTGTTGAACTCCCGGACAGGTAAATCGTCATGTATAGTCATAAAGACCATGTGGAATTTTGGGCATGGAAAGGGGTAGGTCATGAACCCACCAGCATCTGTCACTCATTCACAAGGATTAATTCAGACTAGCTCACTGGCACCTGGCACCAGAGACCGCAGAAGGGAAGGACTTTTGTTCCGGCCTGAGTTAGCCAGGTCCAGTGGTGCATCTCAGCAGGAACCCTGGATGCCCAGGATCAAGTGCCTGCAATGACCCCTCCTACAACCAGATAAACCCAGCATCATTTTATCAGCCACTTTTCCAACAGAACTTTTCTTTGGAGCAATGCTCTTCAACAGGAGTATAATGCAAATCACAAAAGCAAACCTCCTATGTAATTTTAAATCTCCTCTTCTCTCCATTCAAAAAGTAACAAGAAACAGATAAACTTAAATTTAAACATATTTTATTTGACCCTATGTTTCCAAAATAATATTTTAACAAGTGAACAAGTGATCAAACAAACATCGTAATGGAGATCTGTGAAATTCTTTTTTTTTTCATCCAAATTCTTTGAAACCCGGTATGTATTTGTACACAGAGCCCATCTCAGTGGGGACCAGCCACGTTGCAAGAACCACGTGTGGCCGGGTGCCACCGAACATCAGAGCGGAAGGAGCTTCCGAGCGGAATCTATAGCAACATTCGTTAGCCTTCAGGTCCTGTTGGTCAAAAGAAGTGAGACCCAGGACTGAGGAAATCATCCATCCTGGAGTAATCAGTAGTTTTCCGTTTCGCTCTGACAAGAGGTTCAGCTCATGCCTGATGATAGATGAAGACAACAAGCACCAGAAGGAAGGAACTCTGGGCTTCCCTCAGTTCAGTCTAACAGATACTTACCACACATCTGGATTGGGAGAGGACTTTTCCTGTTTCTTTCTCTTTTTTGTTTTTTCTTCCTTACGCATGCTGTGTCCCGTGCGCGGCCGATGTGGAAGCACCAGACGACAGACACTGAGCTCTCGGGGAATTTTACAATGATTCAGTCATTTAAAAATACTGAAACTATCTGTCCCTCTCCCCACATTCTCACAGAATCTCCCATCAATATGGAAGTAGAGAATTTTAAATTTCAGAAAGTAAGGACTAACATGCAAAAGAAAAATGATTTCAATGAAAAAAACCTCAGTGTATGAAAACTCCTGTTGTATTTCTACCTGCCAACCTTTTTTTCTGGGTAATTACCTAAAACATAGTATCTACTTGGCACTGCATTCTCACCCATAGACTTCCTACGTCTGTTTATGTTTTCTTTCTGCGTGCTCCTGGGCTGCCTTCATGTAGCTCTACCGGTGAACCTGAACACTCTGGCCATCCATTCCAAAAGCGACTTTGCTGCTGTGGTGTGTTTAGTGAGTGGTCCCTTCCCTGCCTGACCCTTGGCCAGGAACAACCAGACGCAAGGTGGGGGAAGGGGGTGGCAGTCAGAGTTTGCACAGTGTCTGGCTTCTTCCTGCTCGGCCACTGCAGCCTTGAAGAAGTTCAGGGTGCTGGAGACTTGGCCATCATCTCCACCTCTCAACCAGCTGATTATAAAAGCAACCCTTCCACCAAATTTTGCCCCGCATGGAGACAACACATTTATTAGCATGCAAGCCCCATATCATTTAGCTAACTAATTTTTTAAAAGATTTTATGTATTTATTTGACAGAGAGAAACACAGCCAGAGAGGGAACACAAGCAGGGGGAGTGAGAGAGGGAGAAGCAGGCTTCCCGCCGAGCAGGGAGCCCGATGTGGGGTTCGATCCCGGGTCTCCGAGATCATGACCTGAGCCGAAGGCAGTCGCTTAACCAACTGAGCCACCCAGGCGCCTCTAGATAACTAATTTTTGAAAAGTCGATGAAGGCTGTTTGTTGCCTGTTTAGATGTCACCTGTCCCCTTGCATGAAAAGCTTGCTCCAGAGAAAAGCACATTCTATGGACAGAGTCTGTGGGCATCAAGGAACAAAAATGTCCCCCCAGAAGTCCATCAGAAACAAGATCACAGGGACCAAGCCACAGAACCATCCTTAAGGGTATGGACCTGCCTCTTACAAGGCGAGGAGCATTTCTATTTTTTCCTATCCACATAGCACACATATCTTGATCTCCTTTCATTTCACGAATGAAGGCTTGTCGATAACGTTTAACACACTAGTCAAAAACCCATTATTTTCAACATTAAAACCTCGATTCCTGGAGTTCATATGCTAAAGAAAAGCATGAACAGTTGATCAGGAAGAAATAATAAGAGCTTGGGGTGATCACCTTTAGACCATGGCTTTATGTTTCCCCACCTCATTGAGGTATAATTGACAAATCATATTATATATATTGAAAGTGTACAATGTGATGATTTTGTATTTGTAGACATTATGAAATGATTGTCATAATCAAGTTCAGTAAAGCGTGCATCACTTCACATTGTTGGTGAGGACACATAAGATCTACTCTCCACATGCTCACAGGCCCCCCTTTCCCCACGTCCTGGCCAGCATTTATCTCTTGTCCGTTTGATACTAGCCATCCTAACAGGTGTGAAGTGGTATTTCCTGTGGCTTTGATTTGTTTTTCCCTAACGATGAATGATATCAAGCACCTTTCCATTGAACTTATTAGGCATCTGAGTGTCTTCTTTGGAACTCTACCCATTGAGGTCCTTTGCTTATTTTTAAATCAGATTCTTTGTTTCTAATGTGTTAGATGATTGTACCTGCTTAAGCAACAACATTTCAACTAATGGAAGCAGGTTAGTCCACACTGTCTCTGCTGATGGATTCTGAAGTCAATTTAGGAAGACACGCTGTGTTAGGAAAGAAGGTCGGGGAACCATGGGGCAACTGAGCCAAGGGAGCAAATCTCTGGCAGTCATGGAGTTCTGTGTGGTGACTCACCACCAGAGACTTGAAGGAAGAGCAGGAATTGGCCACAGGAGAGAGGAGGGCGTGCTGGGGCGAGGAGGGCAGAAGGGCCCAGAAGTAGGACCTGGCAATTCAGGTGCCACAGGGCAGGAGGCAGAGGGAGCCTCGCAGACCCAGGACACAGGCACAGATTTCTACCTGTACGAGCAGGTCTTAATTATCCCAAGGGCTCAGTTTCATTTCAGGGGCTCAACATTCTCTCCCTGTTACTTGTGACCATGAACAGTAAGTCTTGAGACTCATTTACATGGAATTTTGTACCTCTGCTTTGTTGTATGTGCTGAGCTTAAGTGCTAGAACGTAACATTTAAGTGCTGAGCCACTTTGTAGACACTCCTTCAGCGCTCATCTCTGACGAAAAATGATGCCTTTCAATCCTGGAAGGAAATGGATTTTATAAACTCAAATCTTTCACAAGCCAAAAAAGAAAAAGAAAATTGCTTCTGAGGCTGATGTCTTTTTCTCAAAATTTTCAGTCGGATAATCGGATAATCATTTTCCCACCACATGGGGTGAGGGCTGTGTGGGGAGGAGGGTCTGTAATTAGCTGGAGGACAGAATTGCCTCCTATGAGGCAGAAGAAGCTGGGGTCACACAATGGGCTGAAAAGGCTTGTCAGCCTCCTGGATCAATAATCAGATGTCAGAAATACCCTCTGCTGTATTTTAACTACCACAGAACCATCAGCCCACTCGAGATACTACAATCTGCTAGTTCAATAGCCATTCATGTATCTTTTGTTTTCTGGATCGATAACACATGGGGACAGATGAGAATCAAGAGAGGGATTGTAACACTTTAAGAAAGCTGGTGATTTCACCTGTGATGAGCTGCCTTACTACATGAGAGGCAGTAGTACCACACAAAGCCTCTCCTGAGGAGCAAGGAAGAGAATTGACTTATTAAAGCACAGGCTGCTGGGCCCCGGCCCACAGCTGCTGATTCCCTGGGACAAGGCTGGGGCCCCAGAATTCACATTTCTGACAAATTCCCAAATAATGTCCCGCTGAAAAAGCATCCCTACCTAAAGCCCTAGAGGAGCCCGAGTGCCCACCCTGTCAGGCTTTGGGGTAAAGCTGTGACTTCAGTTTCATAGAAGGACTTGCTCAAGTCTTACTTCCAGAACCTTCTCTGCCACCACTCCCCCTCCAGCCTCATTCCACCCATAGTTCAGAGAACATACTTAGAGGAAGGAAGGGAGGGAGGGAGGGAGAGGGAGGAAAGAAATGGAAGAGAAAGAAAAAGGAAGGAAGGAAGGAAGGAAGGAAGGAAGGAAGGAAGGAAGGAAGGAAGGAAGGAAAGAAGAAGGGAGGGAGGGAGGGGGGAGAGAGAAAGAGGGAGGGAGGAAAAAGGAAGGAAAGAAGGAAGGAAGGAAAAGAAAGAAGGAAGAAGAAAGGAAGAAAGAAATGGATAGGAAAAGGAAAGGAAAAAAGAAAGGAAGAGAGAGAAAGAAAGAAAAAGAAGAGAGAAAAAGACGAAAAGAAAAAAGAAAAGAAACCATGAGCATCAACTACCTAGAAGACCAGTTTTCTTCTGTGATTCATTCGGGCTGGGGTGGGACCAGAAAGACTTTCTAACAAGTTCCCAAGTGACTTTGGCACTGCTGGTCATATTCTGAGTAGCAAGAGTCTAGATGGCAGGAGTGACAGGTCTTGGCGTTAAACCCAGGGCACCTGTACAAAAGGAATTGGAAATAGTATTTGCCAACCTCACCCCAGAAACTTCCTGTACTCCTGGCCCAACACAGAGCACTGCGGGGCTGGGGTGCCCAAGCCTAGGAGAAAAGGCTGTGTGTGCAATAGCTTCATCCATCCAGAGGCAGAAGCTTCAATGAGAAAAGAAGGTGGATTCCATTGGCTATTAACTTGCAGAATGACTTTAGGCAGATCATTTATCTGTACGATATCTCTATCTAAAAATTGGAGAGAGCTGCTTGAAATGGGAGAATGCTTGCAAGTGGCTTTTAAAAGTCCAAATGAGGAAACATTACTACTACAGGTTACTACTCTTGGGGATGAATTGCAGCATCGGAGAATCACAAGTCACAGACATCTTAAGAACCGCAAGACCAGAAACTCCCACATGGGCTGATCATTCCGATCATCTGGAATAATTTCGTAAAAATGTGGATTCCATGACCCAATCCCAAGAGAATTTGAATCTGCTGAAAGCGCACCACGTTATTACTACGCCCCTTTCTGCTCTTCAAGTCCCATTTCAACATTGTATTTCAAACCTGGCCAACCTCATTCCCAAGCATTCTCAAGTTAATTTTTTTCAGTTAACTTTTTTTTTGAGCCAATATTGATATATTATTAAACTCCACAGTTTACATTAGAATTCACTCTGTATTGCACATTGTATGGATTTTGACAAATGTGTAATGATATGTATCCACCATTACATTACCGTATAGATTAGTTTTGTAGCCTGAAAAATCCTTTGGGCTCCATTTTTGAAACCCTCCCTCATCCCAACCCTGGCAACCACTGATCTTACACAGTTTTGCCTTTCTCAGAATGTTACATTATTGGAATCACACAGTTTGTAGACTTTTCAGATTGGCTTCTTTCACTTAATAATACACATTTAAGAGTCCTCCATGTCTTTTCATGTCTTTTCAATCTCCGTGTCTAAGATTCCTTTCATATCTTTCACATTAGCCTCCAGCTTTTTCTTTTTATCACTGAATAATATTTAATTGTCTGAATGCACTGTTTATCCTATTCACCTCTCCATGGCGTGCTTCTAACTTTTGGCAATTCTGAATTTGTGTGCAGATTTTTGTGTGGGTGGGTACCAAATGAGTCGAAAATACCAATGAGCTGAACCACCATGAAGCCCAGTTGTTGGATTGCACAGTAAGAGAGTGTTTAGTTTTGTAAAAATCTGCCAAGCTGTCTTTCAAAGTGGCTGTACCATTTGGTATTCCACCAGCAATGAATGAGCATTCCTGTTGCTGGACTAGTATTTTTCAAATGTTATTTTGATCTACTCATTCACTTGCTCAAAAATCTTCCACAGTGAAAAAGCAAATGTTGGCAAGGATGTGAAGAAAAAGAAGCCTTCATTCACTTTTGGTGGAAATGCCAACTGGTGCAGCCACTGTGGAAACGGTATGGAGGCTCCTCAAAAAATTAAAACTAGAACTACTTTATGATCCAGTCAGTGCTTTACTGAGTATTTGCCCAAAAATACAACATTAATTCAAGGGAATATGTGCACCCCTATATATTGCATAGCCAGGATATGGAAGCAGCCCAAGTGTCCACTGGTAGAAGAATGGATAAAGAAGATGTGATATATATACACACACACATATATATATTGAGAAGCGTGAGAAATAGAATTAGGACCATTATGCCTTATACCTCTAACAGCCACCTGGCTTCTGTACACTCACTTGCTAGACCCTAAGGAAGTGGAAAAACTCTAGGAGCCCTCCTATAGCCATCCTGTAATCACACGGCCCCTCTTTCCATGCCTTCAGATCTGAGAACGAGAGATAACGGCCATCTGGCTCCAGGAATGTGGCTACGTGACCACTCCCGGAGCCCCCTACCCGACCATCTGGCGTCTTGGGGTTTGCTGGGGGGCCAAGTCCAGTCATAAAGCGACCAGCAGACTAGGGAGAATGTCAACCAATCATGTGCTTGTAACTGTAAAAATTCCCCAACTTCTCTGTAACTTGTTTGTCCTTGCCTATAAAAGCTGCGCTAAAAGTATGCTCGGGGCCTCTTAGCGTCACCGGTAATGAGTGCGCGCGGGTCCAGGTTCGAACTCACAATAAACGACCCTTGCTGTTTGGCTTTGACTCTGGACTCTGGTGGTCGTCTTTGGGGGGGCCTCAGAATTTGGGCTTTTCAATATAAAGAGAGATATATCACATCTTATATATATATATATTACTATATATATTATCTATAGAATATATATAGAAATATTATGCAGCCATAAAAATGAATGAAATCTTGCCATTTGCCAGGACATGGATTGAGCTAGAAAGTATTACGTTAAGCAAAATAAGTCCATCAGAGAAAGACAAATACCATACGATCTCACTCATACATGGAATTTAAGAAACAAAACAAATGAGCAAAGGGGAAACAAGAGAGAGAGAGAGAGGAGAGAGAGAGAGAGACTGAGAAGCAGACTCTTAACTATAGAGAATAAACAAATGGTTACCAGAAGGAGGGCGGTCGGGGTATCGGTGAAAGAGGTGATGGGGATTAAAGAGTACACTTATCATGATGAAAATAATAGTAAAAAAAATTTCATGGCTACTTGCTACCTCTGTATAAAACCCTGGGGTACAGGGGACAGATCCCCAGCACAACATCTAGATCAGTGTATTTTTGGTGAATTCCTCCTTCCATTGCTTAGACTCTAAAATTCCACCCCCTCCCCACCATTAACCCAATGGACAGGAGAGGAGTTGGATGTAGAAACTGAGCCCATGGAGAAAGACTGCCCCGAAGGCTCTGTGCACTTCTTCTCTCCACCTTTTCTCACTGCTTAACAGCTTTTTGTTAATATGATGTTATCTAGCTTTCAAGAAAAGCAGAAGTATCTTTGCCTCCCAGATATCCACAACCACTCTCTTTTCCATCCACGCAGCACTGACTGCTAGCATCTTCTCCCATATTTGTGGTATCCTATTAAAAACTTCACAGAGGGGTGCCTGGGTGGCTCAGTTGGTTAAGCGACTGCCTTCAGCTCAGGTCATGATCCCGGAGACCCGGGATCGAGTCCTACATCAGGCTCCCTGCTCCACGGGAGGCCTGCTTCTCCCTCTCTCATTCCCCTTGCTTGTGTTCCCTCTCTGGCTGCATTTCTCTCTGTCAAATAAATAAATAAAATCTTAAAAAAAAAAAAAAAACTTCACGGGAGCTAGACTGTTAGGCTTTCTAAGAACTATCTCACAATTCATGATTGAACCAGTGAGTCAAACTCAAGTAACAGTCCCACAAGTATGTGTGAAAGATAAACATTTAAGTGAGCCATATTTATCTCTAAGTGAACTACTTTGATAGTCCTCTTTGAGGCTTGGGTACTAGTTTACAATCCTTAACCCCTGGCACTTCTAGAAAATTCCAGCATTATTGGAGAAGATGCTTGGCTCCTTCAGGACATGTTTGTTTGGTTGTCCTCATTAAGAAGTGATAGTTTTATGTTTATAATCAGTTCTGCTTTTTAATGATGCTCTCTTGCAGTATTCCATGAATGTTTCCTGATTAGAAGTAGAAAGAAGAAAAAAGAAAAGAGGAAGTGAGGTATTTCTTATTTATAAGCAAAAATACCAGAAGATTAAATAAATATACATAAAAGGGAAAACTATTTTAACACATTGAGAGAATTTCTTAACAAGTCTAATGTACTTTCTGAGTAAAACATCAGAGATTTTTATAATACTCAAGAAATGTTGTCATGCCAGACCTTAAAGCCATATTTCTGGATATCCCACAGACAACCAAGACAGAATCCCATGACTTTTGGGCTTACCACCAAGTTTGATATATTAACATGCCTAATGGAAGCGGGCTCTGGTTGCCCTAGAGGTCCCAGCTCTCCTGATGGAGGGGGACATCCCACGTGGAAGCAAGCTCTCCACCCATTACGAGAAAGAGGCTCACACCATTGCTCTCGCTGCTCTGCAATTACTGAGTCTTCTTTGGGTGTCTAAGTCTTCTCTTTCATTCATGGCAAAAGGTTAGCACTTCCGGAGAGCAAATATGGGCGAGTCTATGAAAAACTTCACTGTAGGTTTTATAGAAGGAAAAGAAATAGAATCCCAGGGCAGTGAGCCAGAGTGGGAAAGATTGCAAGAAGAGGAGGCAAGGAAGAGAGGAGGCAAGACTCCGACTTTGTAACTGTGGGAGCCCTTTACTGTGTGCCCATGACTCTGCATTACCCAGGTCTTTTCTGAACCACGCAGTGGCTGGGGGTGCGGCTGCGGGAGGGGGAGCCAAGGGGTGGTGGTGGGCAGGGGAAAAAGGTTGTGCCTTTAGAAATGCGAGAGAAACTGAGCATCCCACAGACTGTACCCTAAACCAGGCTGACAGCACTTGGACTGATTTCTGCTTTACCCAGTTTGACTAGTTACAATGACCTTTTCAAAAGCACCATTAGAATTATTACATCACTTAAAAATATAAATAAATAATAAAATTATTGCGTCATAATACGTGTACAGAGGCAAGTATTATAGAGCTCTTCTTTAAATGCATCAGCACATATTTGTGGAGATACACACGGGGTTACCATTATCTCGATTCTCATCAATGGGTTCACACTATGTATAGTAACAACTAACATTTTGGGGGTAAAACCCTGCTAAGTCCTTAACATGCGTGACTTGTTTGAGTCTCATAATAGCCCTGCAAGCACTGCCTGTACCCCCATTATAGAGAGAGAAGAAAAGGCATGCGGAGAATAAGTGGCTTGTCCCAGGTCGTGGAGCTGTGAAGTGACAGAGCCAGGGTTTGAGCCCAAGGGGTCTGGTTGTAGGACCAAGTCAGACCATCTCTCCCATTTGTTCTAGAATTTATATTTTATTTAAAAATGTCTTTTGGGGCGCCTGGGTGGCTCAGTCAGTCAAGTGTCCGACTCTTGGTTTGGCTCCGGTCATAATCTCAGGGTGGTGAGATGGAGGACCGAGTGGGGCTCTGCATTCAGCAGGGGAGTCTGCTGGAGATTCTCTCTCTCCTTCTGCTCCTCCCCGCTCACATGCACGCACGCACTCATCTGTATGCACAGGCACACTCTCTCTCTAAAATAAATAAATCCTTTTAAAAAATGTCTTTTGTAAATATTTCCATGTCAGTTCATCTCATTCTTTTAAATGGCCGCATAATGTATAAAATTCCATTCATACGCTCTGTGTTTTACTTCATCATTTCGGTTTGACATTTAGATTTTTGCTCAGTTTTCCTTCAAGATGCTGTAATAAACGTCCTCCATCCACGTCCATGGGTCTGTATGCACATGTGCACATTCCTAGACCTGATTTCGGGATGAGACCTTGTGCATCCTAAAACCTGTGATCGATTACTGCCAGATTGCCTCCAACCTGGGCTCTCATCATCTGCATGTCAGAGGTATCAATTGGCCCCCCAAAGAACTCTGGATATGGTTAGTTGTAGAATTTTGGGTGAGCAGAGAGATTTTAAGTCCTCAGCAGGCTTTATCCCCTTCCTTCAAGGAGCTAGGAGTAGAGGAGGTTATGTGGGGGTTATAGAAGACCAGGCATTTGAACTTCTAGACCCACACCCCCAGCCCCTTTCTGTAGGCTTGTATACCCACACACCACTTACACCAAGATTGGAGTGTTTTTTTTTTTTAACTCTGTGAATTTATTTAATTGGGTTAATTATTTAAATTGGGAGACTAAACGCTTATAGTGAAGTATGAAAAGTGCCCCCTGCTTAAGTGTGCAGCTTGATGAGTTTTACACATGTAATTGACCTGTGACCACCCCCAAAGCCATGCACAGGAAATTTATAGCACCCCAGAAGCCCTCCATACTCCTAGCTTGCTCCCCAAGTGTCCATTATTAGCTTGACTCTGTCAGTATAGATTAGGTTTGCCTATTTCTTTCTCTTTTTTTAAAGTTTATTTATTTATTTGAGAGCAAGAAAGAGAGAGCAGGAGCTGGGCAGGGATGGGAGGGTAAAGGCAGAGGGAGACGAAGAAGCAGACTCCCTGCTGAACAGGATGCCCAGTGCAGGGCTCCATCATCATGGCAGGAGCCCAAGGCAGACGATTCTTAACCGACTGAGCCACCCAGGTGTCCCGCCTATTCCTTAACTTTAGGTAAATAGAATTTTAAGATATGTTCTCTTTGTGTCTGGTTTTTATCATTTAATATTGTGCATGAGATGCATTCACCTTGTCATAGGTCTGGGTTGCTTGATGACTGTATATTTCATTGCATGGATATAAGATAATTTCGTTATCCATTTGTATTGTTTCGAGTTTGGGGCTATTCTTGCACATCTTTTGATCAATGTATGGGCACAAACTGAAGAATGGAATTACTGGGTCATAGGGCTTCTGTATGTTGTTTTAATAGATGTGTCCAGTCAGTTTCTAAGGTGGTTGCCCTGATTTACATGGCCACAGGCAGAGCCGGTCGCTGGCACTGCTCTACATCTCACCAACACGTTATGTTGTCAATCTTTCAAAAAAATGTGTACCGTTCTGGTGAGTGTATAGATACTACATGGTGGTTTTAATTTGCATTTCTTTAGTGACTAATAAGATTGAACACCTTTTCTTATGTTGATGGCCATTTGGATACTTTCCTCTGGTATGCATTTAATATTTTTATAATATTTCTTTGGGCCATCACCTTTTTCTTACTGAGTTGTAAGAATTCTTCATTTATTTTAAATCTGAGTTTTTTTATTGGGACATGACTTGCAAATTTATTCTCCCACATTGTGGCTTGCCTCTTCATGTTCTTAGTGAAAGCTTTTAATGGACAGAAATTCTTAATTTTAATATAGCCAGTTGTTTTTCTTTCTAAGTCAGGTTGTTTTTTATTTATGCTTATGAACACTTTGCCTACTGAAAGTCAAGAGGATATGCTGCTATATTAGCTTGTAGAACTTTATGATTTACTTATCATAACTAAATCCCAAATCCAACAGGAATTTTTTTAAGAGTTTATTTATTTGACAGAGAGAAACACAGCTAGAGAGGAAACACAAGCAGGGGGAGTGAGAGAGGGAGAAGCAGGCTTCCCGCAGAGCAGGGAGCCGGATGCAGGACTCAGTCCCGGGATTCCAGGATCAGGACCTGAGCTGAAGGCAGATGCTTAACGACTGAGCCATGCAGGTGCCCCAGGAATTGGTTTTATTAATCACAGAAGGGAGGAATAAAGTTGATTTCCCCCTTACATGAATATCCAGTACCCCCAAGCCCAGTTGATTGACTAGAACATTCTTTGCCACTGCACTGTCATAAATCAAGTGATCATGTAGTGATGATCTGTTTCTGGACCTCCTATTCTTTTTCTCTGCTCTTTTTTTCTTTTTGGGCCAACAGCACATTTTCTTAATTATGAGCGTTGTAATAAACTTGGTATTCAATAGTGTACACTTCCCAGCTTTGTCCCTCAAAACTGTCTTTGCTATTCTTGGCCCTTTGCACCTCCATGTAAAATTTAGAATCAGCTAATTTCTACCGAAAATGGCTCGTGTCTTAAGTGGAATTGCATTGAAGCTACTGGTTCAGCTTGGGGAGAATTGGGGAGAAAATC
This sequence comes from Spilogale gracilis, assembly GCA_004023965.1. Classification (NCBI taxonomy): domain Eukaryota; kingdom Metazoa; phylum Chordata; class Mammalia; order Carnivora; family Mephitidae; genus Spilogale; species Spilogale gracilis. The sequence continues at coordinate 42,810 of PITA01004541.1, forward strand.
ACAGTCTTTATGCTACCTAGCCTTTCTCGTAAAATGAAGTGCCTGCTTTAGCTCCTCAGGCACTAAAGCTTTCTCCCTTCTCGCCCCCACCGTGACTGCTGCCCTGTGTGCCACCCAGAGCCGGGCTGAAGAGACTCCCACAGGGTACGCAGGTGCGGTCCATTCACATCCGGCATCTTATTACCAAAATGGGGCAGGAGCAGTGGGCGGGGTCAGAGAAGAGCTAGAGCTCCAGTGAAGACTGCAGACAGGACGGTTTACAAGGCAGGGCTGGAGAAGGGGCTGCTGAGAGCAGAAGTCCCACCCGGAGAGCCCCTGCTCCTGCGCGGTGAAGCTAGCACGAGGAGGCTGTTTCTTGAGCCACTCCGGCATAAAACGAAGGAGAGACACTTTGAGAGGGGTTGTTGGGGCGTGGCCTCGACAATAGGCAGCGGGTCCAGAGAGCTTCTTTTCAAAAGGACAGTAGGAGACTAGTCACTTAGCAAAAGCATGAGACAAGATAAAGCACTGTTAATTACTGTTGAGGAAACTTCCTGAACCAGCCCAGGATTGACCCGGATAGGACATCTTCGGCCTTGATGACACTGGTACATCAAGGAAATTGTCAAGGACCCATGAGCTTGCTGTCTTTAGCCTGTATGGTCCAAAGGAGCCGCCGCAAGAGCAGTATGTGTAACTTTCTCAAATTAAAACCAAAGAAAATATGTGTGGGTCAAGGGAAGGGCTAGGGAGAGTTCTGGAAAGTTCATGTACAACTTGACCTGCCATTGTTCTCAATAAACCTATGCGCTAGAGGAGGGGTTTTCAACCTTAGAACTGTAGACACTGGGGGCCAGAGAATTCGTTTGTATGGGGGCTGTCCTATGCATCGTAAGATGGCATTTCTGCCTCTACCTACCAGATGCCAGTAGCGCCCCCTTCCCAATCCTAATGATAAAAATATCTCTAGATATTCCCAAACGTGCCTCTGAGGGGCAGAGCTGCCTCTGGTTGGGAACGAGTGCCCTAGACAAAGTGAGCATGACAATCTGCTCTTCGTTCTACCTAGAACCCAAGCCCTTCTCAAACTGTAAGTATCTTGTCACACTAAAGGTGATTTAAAGACATTTCTTCGGGGGCACCTGGGTGACTCAGTCGGTTGAACATCTGTCTTCGGCTCAGGTGATAATCCCAGGGTCCAGGGATCGAGACCCATGTCGGGTTCCCTACTTAGTGGGGAGTCTCTGTCTCCCTCTCTCTCTGTCCCTCCCCTGCATGAGCACTCTCTCTTTCTCGCTCTCAAATAAATAAATAAAATATTAAAAAACAATAACAGCAACATCAACAAAAAACAAAGACATTTTTGGGAGTACCTGGCTGGGTCAGTTGGAAAAGCATGCAATCCTTGATCTCAGGGTCATGAGTTTGAGCCCCACATCAGATGTAGAGATTACGTCGAAATATATATATATTTCTCTCTCTCTCTCTCTCTCTATATATATATATATAGAGAGAGAGAGAGAGAGAGAGAGTGTTCTTCTACTAATGACTTGTGAATGCAGCCCAAACACTTTATCTGGGATAAATGAAAAGCTTGCCCATGGTGGGCTTATTGAGAGATACTCTTGACATGAAGAGGCCCTACAGGACTCTTCAAGGAGTACTTTGCCTCTGCATGATGCTCACTTTCTGCTCTAACTTTAGACCCAAACCTCTAAGTAGGATGTCATTCTATTGCAAGAGCCCTCTGCTGCTCTGATTACAAAAAGATGGATGGAATTCAAGGCAAGAGCTCTCTGCTCCTCTGATTACAAAAAAGGTGGATGGAATTCAAGGCATTTTGAAATAGAGGCAAGCTGGTTGCCATTCTTGGGAAGACAGGCAGGAATGGCCACATGAAGAGTGAACCCAGATGTAGGGGAATCTTACACAGTGAGTGAACACATTTGGGTAAAGGCTATGCATTTGTAAGAAAGAGGCCCCAGATCAGTGCCTTAAGGATGACAGATGCCTATTTTCCACTCATAATAGTCCCCACACGCAAGACCAGCTCTGTGAAAGGAATGAGAGCTTTGACCCCTGCGGGCAAGGACCCAGAGGCCTCTCTTGTGACCCCGCCATCTCCTAGGGTGCTGTTCTTGCTGCACGACTGAAGCCAGATCACAAAATGTCACTGAAGGGGAAAGAGTGGCCAAGGCAGCAAATTCCTTCTTGAGCGCATGAGGCAGGAGTGGCACATACCGCCTGTGTTCACATTCCACGGATGACAACTAGCTGTGTGGCCACACCCGGCCACAAGGAAGGCAGGGACGTGTAGACATCACTTCAGTTGTGGGGCCATGTCCCCAGAAAGAAGGGGAGAGCAGATCGGGGTGGGGGAATAGTGACCCGTGTGTACCGAATGAGGAATTCCAGTTCAAATTCCGAAGTGGTGAATCTCCATGTAATGTGCTGATTAATGATCTCCAATCAATGTGTTTTTTAATAATCTCTCTAAATTGTACTTGATCTCCTCAACCTTTCCACATATTCCTTGGGACCAAAGATTGTTTAAAGACAGGCACCTACCTTTTCCCAAAGCAGAGTTCTGGGAGAAGAAAGTAAACCTCTGCGGGCCTGGGTTGTTGGAGAGATGAGGGAATGCTGACTTGGGAGGTTTAGGGACCCTCCTAGCAATGCTGGGGATATTCCTGCAGATGGCCCAGCGCTAGGACTGTGGAAACGCCAACAATGGGCAGCCTGACATTTTTTCTACCTCCCTGAAGAATTTCTGTGCTGAGGGAATTCATGGTCTTCCCAACTTCCTCCTCTTCCCATCTCTGACAGTTAGAGCTAGATGTGCGTAGTGCAAAGGCCCAGGAAAAATAATTTAAAAAGAACAAAGGGGTTTCCATTGCCATGGGTTTTTGGTTCAGGTATGTGAGCAAAGTCCACAAACCTACACCTGCCTGGACTGAGGAAAGGAACAGAAAGGAGCCCTCCCCTCACCTCCTGGACAGCCTCAGAAAAAGTAACCAAAGGAAGTGGTCTGTGGAGGAAAGGAGGGCAGAGGTGAGACAGAAGGGGAGAGCAGGACCTATAAACCCAGAGTGGCTAAGGCCCAGCCTGGCCCTGGGCTTGTATCTACCAAGGGGAACGTGGGACCCAGTTCTACCCACAGTCAGGTATCCATTAGGCCGAGTTAAGTAAAATGTCAGTGAGCCTGCTCACCCGTTCTCTAGCGCCAGCTCTGACCCCATCGCCTGCCACTGGGAGTACCCAGAGGGTGGGGGAAGGAGAGATGTGTGCAGCCTGTGATGGCCAGAGTCTGGCCTGGACAGAGCAAACATTCCGCCTGATCCAGACTCCCAGAAGGTCGGATGCCATGGGTCTGGATGGAGAGCCCAGCAGCAGTCTTTCTAAATGTGTAGCCGTTGGCATGCAGGAGGAGGACCTCAAGTGATCCGTTAGCCCACTGAGAAAAGTTGGGACATTTTAAGAATCAGGAAACCATCTCCAAAGTGAGATGATTTGCATAAGATCACTGCAGACTAGTCATTCGATTCTTGTCCCGAAACCGCAATTTAACTGTCCTGTGGAGGAAAAAAGGGACGTTGTTTGGAGTGGATTCATAGGTTGTTCCTGCCTGTGTGGTTTCTAGGGATAATATGGCTTCATTTTACTCTTGCAAAAGGGACTGAGTGCAGGCCGTCTGAGTACCCGGGGCCCCACCTGCGTTCTCTGTGCGCCACCCTCGGAGGAGCCTGCGTGTGGGGGAGTGAGGACAAGTGGTTACTGCTTTACACATCGCCAATGTGTGAATATTTGTGCCACGTGGTTTTGGTCTCTCCAGCAAGCTCAGACGTCAGACATTCGGGTCTCGTTCTGTTCTTATCTGGCACAAGGCAAGGATCTCTCCCCTGTGGAGAGTCCAACACTCCTCCTCTGCTCTCAACCACTCACCTCCATCTCCCCCAAGAAAATATCATGTCGGGGCCCGAAAGCAAGCTGTGTGTGCAAAGCAGAGGACATCTGACCCACCAACCAGGTTTGAACTAGAATTTCCCTTCCTTGAGACTTCTTGTGGCCATCAGAGGATATTTGGGTACAGTTAGGGAAATAATTTTGTGTCATAGCAAGACCCAGCATTGCAGCCAAAATTCATGAAGTGTGGAGCCCCTGGTGTGTAGACAGAGGACACTTCCCACAACCACCTGAGGACCTCTATCCCTGGGAACTGCTGTTACAGAGATGGGGATGGGGAACAGATTTAACCCAGAACACTATCACATTTGGAGTGTTACAGCAGGGGCAAGTGCTGTGCACACAGATTCACACACACACACACACACACACGCAACACAGTTCACCACAACACACAGTACACACAGCCCGGGCACATGTAACCCACGCTCATGTAACACGCATGTGCTTGCAACACATGCTAGTGCAACCTGCACGGTGCATGTAACACACTCACGTAATGCATATACACAGCCCCTGCAGGTGTAACACAGACTCATGCAATTCACAATACATACACGTGCACTCACCCCCGCTGCTTCTGAGGCACCTTGTGGAGCACTGGCAGTAGTCAGCCAGCAGGGGACAGCATTGCAAAGGCTTTGGAGGACCAGGACTTTGCATCCAGAGGCAGCCCCCCTGGAGGGTTCACTTTGCAGCCTGCACCAACTGAGGGTCTGCTGAGTGCCAGGCATTGTGCTCCGTGCTGTGGGGAGGCGGGGGCGGTGACCAGCAACCAAAACAATGGAAGGTCTCTTGCTTTGAGACTGAGCTTCCTTCTGAAGCTGTCACATGGGGGGGCTGAATCCCAAGTGGGCCTGAGGCCACCTGACTCTGGGGCAGGCATGGGGTAGTAGAATTGTGCCTTGGATCCAGCCCAACCACTCCACAGGGGGCTAGGGTTAGGCGAGCCGCTGCACCTCCACCGCTTTTCTGGAACGCCGAGGGGCCCATAGCACAGCAGCATCCAGGGGGAATTCAATGTGAGCGACAAGTGCGAGTCACTTTGGTGGCTTTAAATTCTCTAGCAGCAACTTTGAAGTGCAAGGAACAGGTACAATTCATTTTAACCATGTATTTCATTTAACCTGCTATATTAAAACAATATTTCAATGTGTAATACAAGAATATGGAGCTATTTTACACTGGTTTTTTGGCATGAAGCCTTCCCATCCGGGGTTTAGTTTCCACTTAGAGCACATCTTGGGACGGACCCCATCATCGGAGCTCCCCAGGCGCTGCGGCCCGTGCTCACCACGCTGGACAGGGTAGCCTGAGGCTTGCAGGGTGTTAGAATCAGCTGGGGGGCTATTACAGAATCACCCACGCCTGAAACAACACACAACAAACAGATACGGACCCCAGGCCTGTTTTTTCAGAAGCCCGATCGGTGATCAGCAGAAACCAAATGCCAGCCTAGCCTTCCTTTCCCCTCTCTAGTGTGTCTGCTCATCCTTCCTGCACACACACATGCACGCACGCACACATACACACAGGTACTCACAAAGATATACACAAACACACAATATTCAGAACCTAAAGAGGTTCATTACATTCCCTTTATTAAAATACACAAAACAAAAGGATGGAAGAGAGAATCAGACTCCCGCATTTCTGCCTAACTGGTCTCTCAGCCCCTGTTCTGGGGGTCCCCTGTGGCTCTGACTGCCGTGTCCCCAAGGAGAGCTCCACGCTGCCCTGGGCAAGCATCCCTCCTCTGTTCCTGCTCTGGCTGCCTCTTATCACTACCTCTTCTCACTGTCCTTCCAGGCTCTCCAGGGACCAACTCCTTCCTTGCTGAGGAATCTGCGAGTGTTAGCCACAGTCCTTTCCTCTCCTTACTGAGCTCAGCACCCCTGCCTTGGCGATTTTCAAGGTTCCCAGGCATTTCTGTGGTGGAGACAGCCCTTCCCCGGGCACGGGTGTCCAGGCGCGGGGCTGCTGCCGCCCCGGGAAGCCCGTGCAGAGAGGACAGCTGAGGGAAACCCCATGCACTTTGGCCCTTAGGGCAAGAGGTAATAAACAAAATCCCACTGATAGCCCCTTGTTCTCTGTAGGGAAGCGGACAGTAACAAAAGCAAACACAAACTAACCCCTAGTCACCCCTCCCAAGTTTGGGAAGAGAAGAGAGGTTTGGGGCAAGGACTGTTTTCACTTAGGCTCGAGATGGAAGGTGTCTCCTCTGCCATCCTCTGAGTGGGCCCTGAGGTGTCCCAACACTTCCCGAGCCTCTGGTGCCTCACCTGCAGAATGGGAATGGAAGTGCTGTGGTGCCTGGTGCCCAGGAGGCTGAGGAGGCTGGAATGGACACGCTGGCTCGCGCTGCTTCACAACACGGAGGCCGGGACTGCGGCCTTCATCGGAAGCTGGCCAGGGAGCCCGTTCCGTGGGTGGCGGTGGAAGACACCAGACTCCTGGGTCAGAGATGAAGGACTGTGCTCCTCACAGCTCTAGGAGGGGACAGGGGAGCAGCGTTTCTTAGCCCCATCCCCAAACCCCAGTTCCCACAGGGCCGTGTGAGGCCTGCCCGCAGGACAGGACCCTGCGCTGGGGAAGCCCCCCGTGGACACTGGGCGGTGAGCCCGCCGAGCTCTGCCCCAGAGGGCCACATTCCCCTTCTCCTGCGCTGGGAACAGACCTGCCTTACATAAGCACACAGTGCAGCCTCTGTCTCCCCGGGCTGGTCCCTCCGCAGACACCCTTGGAAAGCTGGTCCCGAGCGATGTCCAGAACAAAAACAGTCAGCCCTTCTGTGGGCATAAGGGACAGAGGGGCAGGAGACTGTGGGGGCGCTGTCTCCCCACAATAGGGGAGTGGGGGGGCACACAGAGGGGGGGGAGGGGGAGGCACACAGAGGATCCTGCTTCATTGACTCGGATATTTGCCCTGCGAAGAGTGGAGGAGAGGCAGACATCAGCATTTTACCACTTGTCTGGCTGGGGAGCCCGGGTAGGAAGGGGTTAAGTGTTTGCCCACGGGCCACCCAGCCCCTTGGTGAACTGCCACGTCTAACACTGAGAAGTCTAGACTCCAGACCACTGGCAAGATGATCATTCATTCATTTGTCCCCACTACAATCTACAAATTGTAACACCCCGGAGCGCTGGGCAGTCACCGCTGTTGAAATATTCTGAAGCTTCCAAGGCAGAGCTCATTTGAAAACAGGTGTTCCGGGCACTAAAGAACTAGGCTCTGTTCTGGGTTATCAGAATGATTCCCCGGATGCCCCGACCTGCCAACTGGGGCGTCAGAGGGCCAAGAGAGAGCTCACAGACACCCGGGAGCGGTCAGGCCCCTGGGGATCTGCTCTGTGAGCGGCTGGTGAGGAGCCTCGGGGAGGAGTGTGTGCGGCGGGCCTGGCTTGTGGGAGTCTCGCTGCGCCCCCTAGGGGCGGGGAGGGGTTTGTGTAGGAGCGGCAGCCGGCCGGCTCCGTCGCTTCAGGGGCCTCTTGCCCCGTGGGGGCCTATTTCCAGTCCACCAGTATGACGGCCAGTTAACACTGGTTGAACAGGCCCTGGGATAAGCCCTTCGCATGCATCGTCTTATGTAATCCTCACGAGACCCATGTCTGTGGTGACGTGCTCGAGTGACCCGAGTAAGCCACACAATTCCAGTTCATCACAGGCGCATCCACGTAGGTTCCAGCCCAGGGCTTGCGGTTTCTCTGCACATTTCCACAACTGAAGAAGGGGGGCAGGAGCAGAAGCCTTTCGTCCGCGCCAGGCCGTCTCAGCAGCTCTCCAGCCTACATCTGTAGAGGAGCGGCTCTGTGGACTCTGTTTGCCGGGAAAGCTGCAGCCATTGTCACACCACGGAGGGACGCGTCCGCCGAGCCTCTCCGGCCCGGGCGTGAACGTACGCCGCCCTCTAGTGTTCAGACAGCAGCGGGACACCTTCTTGGCTGGGGCCGCACAGCGTGGTGGCCCCTGGTCTTCCCTGGAAGGGCCAGGGAGTCCCCACTGTCCCACTCAGAAGAACAGCCCCCGCCGCGACAGCGAGGCTCCCGCCAGCCACCTTCTGCAGGTTCAGCTCTACCGGAAGGGATTTTTCTCTGATGGGGACTCTCATTTGCCGTTGGCTACAGCCGCCTCGGAGGCCCTTTATTCCAGTGGCTAATGGCAAGTGTTGATACTGAACTATTTTCAGCTTGGATTCCACAAACCTCAAATATATTCCCTATTCCCTCCCATGTCACCATATATTTAAAAACCTAGTTCCAAAGACAATAATCTGCACACTAAGGAATACAGCGACTCGTCACATTAGAGCTTTAGAAAAATGTTTGAGAGTACAAAAAGCAGAGGAGCCCTCTAATGATCTTTTAGCCTCTGAAAAAGTGTAAGAAGACAAGTCTCAGTTCAACTTGACCTCCAGGAATAAATGGGGGTGAGAGTGTGTGAGGAGACTTCCCAAGGCAGCAGGCCTAGATTAATCTAGCACTCACGTTTCCAGAGCAGACTCAGGGTCAAAGGGCAGAGAGAGGGTGTGTTGAGTGCACTCTGTCTCCAGAAGATTCTTGATATTCCTGAAGGGCCTGACCTCAGGTACGTGTTCCCCTCGGATGCAATGGTATATAAATAAAAAATTAATTAGCCCGTGTCCCCGTCAGCATGACTGCCCTTGTCATGCCATGTAACAAGCGACCCCCAGCTCTTCGGGAACATACCCCAGTGAGTGTTCTTCTCATGTGTCTATGGGTTAGCTGGGCTGACCCTACTTCAAGCTGTGGGTTTTCAGGTTGACTGGGGTGGCCCGCCTCTCCGTGTCTCTCATGTTTCCAGAACGAGGGGCTGCCTAGGGCATATTCTCCTGGTAAAGGGAGACGCCCAAGAGGGAAAACCCAAACGCAAGCACCTTTCGAGCCTTTTCTCAGATCACTTCTGCAGATACATCATTGGCCAAAGCAGGCCACATGGCCAAGCCTCAAATCAATGGCAGGGATTTATTCTCTGCCGTCAGAGTGTGCCCTGGCGAGGGGGAGTGGAGATTAGAGAATAAACATATGTTCAGCCGTAATCCAAACAACTGTACCCTTTTGGACCCTAACATGCGTTTCACTCAGTCAGTGGGTGGGATACACAGAGCCATATGGAGACACATGCTGGCCTGACTCACTGGTGGGTGACCTCTTTAAAAAAAAAGAAAGATTTTATTTATTTCTTTGACAGAGAGAAACACAGAGAGAGAGAGGGAACACAAGCAGGAGGAGTGAGAGAGGGAGAGGCAGGCTTCACACCTAGCATGAAGCCCAATAAGGGGCTCGATCCCAAGATACTGGGATCATGACCTGAGCCAAAGGCAGAGGCTTAATGACTGAGCCACCCAGGCGCCCCCTGGTGGGTGACCTCTTACTCTGCACCAGTCAGCTTCAACAGGAGGGTTTATTTATGACCAATGGCTGTCTTCATAATATCACTCAAGAATAGACAAAACTAGGCAGTCCAACTTGGCAAAGGCTCTAGGGTGGTTCAATTTCCTTGGGCTGAGGGTTCTCCATCCAGGCAGGTGCTCAGGGGTATCAAAGTGGGGTTACCTGCGGAGACACCCCTCGATGAGACTCCTGGTTCTCATCCCAGAGCCCACGCCTTGAACTGGGGGGCTTGGCACAGTGTCCCTGATACGCCATGAACAAGGCTGAATTGGGAAAATCCACTCTGGGAAACCACGTTTTATTTGCATAAGAAGCTATTTTCTCTCTTCTATCTGTGATAGCAGGATCTATGCAGTGGTTCTGACTTTGAAACTTCTCTGGAGTCAGAAAAAAACAAACCCCTCCACAGGAACCAACCACTGGAGGCTACCAAACTTTAATAAAAATGATCTACGGTCAGTGAAATAAATTCTGCAAAGGTCAGCCTAATTTTTCTTCATGGTACACACAGCCTTAGCGATGTGGTACTGATCTGAACTGGAGATAATATGGGCACAGTTATAACTCCCGACAGGAATCGTCCATGTAACAGACCGTTTTTTTAAGAGAGGCAGTCCTTTCAAAATAGTGGATACACTGTGCTGCGCACCGGCATGATTCTGTCCGAGTTCGTGTGTGCAGGGCTTGACTCTCGGGAAGAAATTACTCTCCTGACAGCTTCCATGTGTTCTTCCAGAGTCGAAGACCAAAGAATGCAGACCCCCGTGGCAAAAGTACAAAGCTGTCCACACAAATCCTGCCGGGCCCCAGGCTGACCTGTGTTTTTCTTTTCCTGAGAGAGAGAGACCACAAGTTTCCCTTTGCTTTCTGACTTCCTTGCTCAGGTTCAAGGTCAAACATCCAGGATCAGAGTTCTCTTTCTGCCAAATGAATCGCTTCCCAACACAGCAGTTGAAAACAACCATATACACTCACTCTTGCCGGTTATTTCCATCAGTGTGTAGGAGCAGCAGAGCTGGGGTAGGGGGCTCGGAGGTCTCTGGTGCAGTCGCTGGAAGAGGTCCCCTCTGAGGTGGCTGGCTCCCTGGACAGGAAGCCGGTGCCCGCTGTCAGCGAGAGACCTCAGCTCCCACCATGGGCCGCCCTCCCCAGGGCCGCCTGCTGGTCTTTCCTGGCAGGACAGCAGCCCTCCCTCAAAGTGAGGCACCCAAGTGAGCAAGCTAGAGATTGCAGTGTTTTTTATGATCTGGCTTCAGAGTTCCTACAACATAAATCTTGGTTACAAAGTTCAGCCTTCCTTAATGTGAGAGAAGACTCCATAAACCCTGGACTAACTTAGGGCAAAGATTACTACGGGGGCCATTTTGGAGGCTGGCCTCCGGGCTTCCAACTCACTATCACCTTTTAAAAAGAAATCCCTTTCTCCTGTTAAAATGGAAATGAATCCAGTGTCAATTATTGACCAAGGCTCATCAGTGGTTAGATTTCAGAGTTAACGCTGGGCAACAATCCCATCGACCAGCACTGGATCTTATCCCTAGTTCTAATAAAAAAGGTCTTGTCCAGTTCTGAAAGGATAGAGGCCTGTGCCATGAGGAGTGGGAATGGACACTGGGGCTGTCACTTCCTGCTTTACCTAAGGTCCCATGTGAGGGGAACCAGGTGGGTCCTGGAGAGAGTGAACTGGGATAGAGCCCGTGTGGAATCTGCCAGCTTTCTCCAGCGAGGGTCCTTCACTTGGCACGGGGAGGACAGACTCCACAGCCGGCTATGCATGAGGGTGCGGCCCGCTCAGGCCCTCTGCTCCCCCCTGCACGCCGGGGACAGAGCTGGGACCTTCTCTGTGTTGCTCAGTCTCCACAGCCCTGAGGCTCCCTCCCCAGAAAGTCCTGTCACCCCATCCGAATCCCAGACTCCCAACTACCCCGTGTTAATGTGGGCACTCCGGCCCGCCCACCACCTCAGGATCCAGTTCATTTTGGTGTCCATTGTTTCTTCTCTCTTTTTAAGCCCTTTCTTCCTTTTCCACCCAATAGCAGTTTTGCTATAGAAGACATATATATACATATACACTCATGTACCCACAACATGGCTACCATCTCGGAGAAAACACGCCCAGGCTTGTTTTAAACATTAGCTGCACTACGGTGTTGACTCCCTGGTCTCTGGAAACACAACAGAGGGCCTAGTAACCTTTCCTCCTCCCTTCCATCTCACTACTGAATATTTATTGATAACCAAAGTTATCCATGTAAGGAACTGTATCAGGCCCTGTGGATTCCCAAGACAGACACGGTGCAAACCCTCAGATACTTGTCACCTAGGACAAAGGGACAGAGACATCTGACACTCTAAGGACGCTCCATCATGGTCATCACGGTTGGTGCCTTACATGAGGAAATGCATCCCAGAGCTGCCCGACCTGACTCGGTCCTCCTGAGCGGCTGTCATGAACGACCAAGATGGGTGCCTTATAAACAATAGGGATTGATTTCTGAGTTCTGGAAGCTGGACGTCTGAGGTCAGGGGGTCAGTATGGCTGGATGAGGACCCTCTGCTGGGTGTTAGACGATTTGTGTCCTCAGCTGGTAGAAGGGACAAGGGAGCTCTGTGTTCTCATTCAAAAAGGCCACAAATCCCATTCAAGAGGGTTCCATCCTCCCGAAGGCCCCACCTCCCAATACCATCACCTTGGCCATTAAGCTTCAACATAGAGATTTTAGGGGACACTTTCAGACCACACTACCTCCTCATGTGGCCACATCAGAAAAGATGTGGCAGAACTTGAGGCTTTATCTAGAAATGAAGGGCAAATGGACATTGTCCAGGGAAGAGAGAAGGGGCTCCAAGCTAGGAAGGACAGAGAGAAGCTCTGGTATCTACCCTATTGAGTCACTTCTGAAGGTTCCAGAAGAGTGTCCCCAAATGTCTGTGGGATGGCAGACGTGGAAATCATATGCCCACCTAGTTTTCACGCTGGACACCCTAAATCAGCCTCTGTAACAAGTTCCAGGCACTAGGATACACACCCGAGTTTGAAAGCCACAGCCTGGGGGTCACTCCTCGTGTGGATGGCCTGTTTCCCTGGAGTGCAGGCTGGTCATTCCAGAACCATCCGCACAGGCCCTGGCCAGGCAAAGGGGTGTTCATGGAGCCTGGAAGAGAGAGTGAAGGTTAGTTACTGAATTTCATCAACTGTATGGGCACATCTCTGTTTCACATCTTAACGTCTTTGAAAAAGGAATGAACTCAGTAATTGAACTGACAGCATTTTCTTCCAAATAATGGCATGTGCCATAGGTTTGCCAAATACGGTGGTCCTCTTTCCCTGCTGTCCTCTAGCCTCTCCTTCCTTGCTTAGCCTAGCACACCCACCCAGTCCGAGCTCAACATTTCCAGCCCTCCTGGGAAGACCCACCAGCTAGAGTATTCCATGCCCTTCATAATGTTCTCCACTACGCTGGTAGACTGCATGAGCGGTGCCACCTGCCACAACTTTCTCCCTCTGACATCTTTAAATGTTTTCTTATGACCCCTGTTTCATTTTTGCCTTTAGTCGTGAAGTCTGACAAAAAAATAAAAGAGTTTCAGGGGCACATCTTCTTTGCTAGAGATATATCTATAAATATAAATATCCATCACCAGGAAAGGGGTTTCGGGACACTTCCTTGCAATGTTTACAGGCTGAGATCATTAACTAGGAATGCAGAATATTCTACAGGAAGACATGTTATCTGAACTGCTCAGAGATCTGTTCTGGTTCCCTTGTGGTAAACTATAGTTTTGGGCAGGAAGGTTTTGGCATAAGCCCTTCTTGGGACCTTTCTGGCAGGATGCAGGCACCCGTGCTGCTCCACCGGCTCTGTGGCCATGGCTCCCAGCCCCGCCTCCACCCCAGGCTCACCCACCAGCTGTTCCTCCCCCCCACCCCAGGGGGCTTTCTCCTAAGGATTGTTGGGACCTCAATGAAGACAGTCTGTGCCTCTGGGCAGAAGGTGCGATGAGTGTCCACAGGAGTGAGCACAAGGAAGAACCTAGTCTATTGTTCTCAGAATCCAGAAATCTGGTATATCCATTCCTACGTTGGCCATTCCCCTCGCCTCGCATTTCCTTGCTGTACCAAGAACACTGACACAGAAAAATCATTTCCTTCACCTGAGCATGCAGCTGCTGGAAAGCTAGAGTTAGCATTTACCAGACCCTAAGATTGCACTGCAGAGGTAGTTGCTTACAGCTGGTCCTTCTGGCTTCATGGTTGCTCCCTTCTTGGATTAAAGGCACTATTAGAAACTCTCCATTTGGGGCAGCATGTTGAATCTTTCATGAGAATAAATCTTCGGTGATGCTTGTGGAGGTCTTTTGCAGAGCTTGTCACAGAGACAGGGAGGGCACACGACTGCTCTGTATTGTGGCTGGTGGGCACCCATCCACCCTGGGGTTACCAATGCCTGCAGGTGGTTTAACTTACCAGTCAACAACTATCGTTCCTCTCTTTATTACTAATAGAACTTTGATTTTATTCAGACCCACGATAATGCTCAGCTAAAAAGAACTACATTTCCCAGCCTCCCTTGCAGCTGGCTTGACTCGGTGACTGAATTCTGGCAAATGGAATATAAGCAGAAGGGCGTAAGATGCCCTGGAATTCTCTTTAAAGGAAGCTAACTCATTTGGAAGGAGGGTTTTCCTCCTGTCAAATACCTAGAAAATGTTCGAGGTGGCTGGCACCCTAGTAGCCATCTTGGACCATAAAGTTATCTTGAGGATGGAAGCTACCACAAGAAAGGGGCTGGAACAGAAAGGTACAAGGACTTGGCTCCCCAGTTACCATGGTGTTGATGTCGCAGGATTTCTTTTCCTCTGGTATCCACGGTTCTTGGTCACACCACTTCGAAGAATGAAGATATAGATGGGGCAAAGAGTGGTGGGCAGCAAAGCAGTTTATTGAGTGATAGTACAAAGCTCCCAGAGACAGAGGGGGCGCAAGAGGGTTGCCATAGAGTTTTTAAGTCTAGGGGTTTTAATGGGCTTGTTGGAGGGCTGTTTTAATCTGATTCACCCTCCGTGAGCCTATCACCCAATCAGGTCTTTGTCATCTACCTGTCATGTGGGAAAGAAAAGGGTGGAGGGCTTCTTCCAGGGTGGTATGAAATCCTTTTAAGGGTAGTTTCCTTTTAGGACATGAGGCAGGGGTGGGGCTTGTCCCTGCCTGCCTGTCTTCTAGCTATCCCTCATTACCCGGACGTGGCTAGCCCTGGATTGCCTGCCTGTGGGTGCCTTTGAGATGTGAGAGAAATCAGCTTCTTCTCATTTAGGCCACTGTTGTTTCTAATTTTCTGATGTAAGCCGCTGAATCTGATCTTAACAAATGCATTTAGGATTGTAAGTTGTTACCTTTGGATTTCCTAGCTGGAGGATCACTGTCTTATCCTCCCGGGAGGCAGCAAGCTAAGCTGAACGGCATGGAATTTGGGTTGGAACCCTGCCCTACTGCTAGCCACATGCTGCTTTGTACCTCCTCTTCTCTGTATCTGCTTGTCTTTCAAAAAGTGGGTATTAAAGGCATTAAGTGAATTAAATTCACGCATACAACATACCTGTCAGGGACCCACCAATGTTAGTTTTCTTGTCTTCCCCTCATCCCCGTGTTGAGCATTTTAAATACTCCAAAAAAACTCTAGGTAAAGGCACATGGGAGTTCACTTCTACACAAGCTGAACCTGCCGTCGTCGTCAGTGGAGAAACGCCGGTAGGCTTAGGCTAGGTAAAAACAGCCACCGGGAATCCAGCGGGAGCGCAGGACAGAGGGAAGTTGCCAGAAGGAGAAGCAAACGGAGTCTCCATGTGATCTGCCACAAACCTCCTCTCACTTGAAGCAAAGCTAGACTCTGCAGCTAAAACCAAACCAGAGGCCCACTGGACCCGAGAGGGCTAATGCTCCCCGTTTTCCATGGAGCTGTTGTCCTCCAAAGGCTAAGCACCGGACTGACTGACAGCATTTCCAGCCTGTAGAATACAAGCTGACCACGTGGGGGAAGATTTATGTGGGGGGTAGAAGCAGAGAGGCCAACTTAGCTGGTGAGGCACAAACATCTCCAAATCTGTGTTTAAAAGGACCCCGAGCAGGCAAATTGTGAGAAAAGTGCTCTCGACGGGACACTGGATGAATGCTTTGGGCGGTGAGCCAGGCTCATCAACGCCCACTGCCCTGCTCTAACAGAAGAAAAATAGGCTTAGGAGAATTCAATATTGTCAGTCTCTTGGCTGGTTCTGAAGTATGGCAAGGGGGAGAGAAGTGACAGAAGTTACTGGAATGGGGTAATGGACCACCCTGGTGAGAGAAAGCATGGCAAGGCTCCCAGCCCCCACGATGACCCTGCCCTCAGACCTGAACAGTGGTGGTCTTCACATCGTTTACTCTTGGACACTTGTGGTGGGACCAAGACCTTATGGACTTCCAATTTTGCCAAAAAAATAACTATATAATCTCAGAGTTGGAAGAGACCGGTTAATTTAGTTCAGCCCCACTTCTCTACTCGTGAAGTGTTCTGGAGAGAACGGGGGAGGCGGCCAGAGTCCTGGCCAGTTAGTGCAGAGCCAGGCCTGGGACCACTCCCCCAATCCCTAGGTTGTGTGTCTCACCTTATAGCATTATAGCATTAATTTGGTCAAGGGACTTCTTTCTCAGTTTTATTTTATTTATATGGAGTCAATTAGCAACAAACTGGGAATAGCTCTTACTTTAAAACCTGCATTTGGACAGGATCTGAAATTTCAGACTACTGAGAGGGCCTTGGAGCCCTCAAGTTTTGAGACCCACACACGTGGGGCCAAGGAAGGAATGAGGACAAGTCTGCAGAAGTGAGTGGGGAAGGGAAGGGGCTTAAGCTGGGAAGAAGGATCAAATCGTGTTTTAAAACTCAGAGGTAACAGCTTCTAGGTTTCCTAGGCTACTAGAAACAAATTGAGAGCATGACGGGGTACAGAATTTGCATCTGCTTCCAGAACTGGGATACTAGAAACGAGGAGGTGAGTCCCCGTAAGAGGACTAAGGCCTGGATTTGCAAACCTAGCTCGCAGACAAGCATCTTCCCCGTACCCTGTAAGGTACAGGTGTACCTCCATTTTCATTGATCATCCACAATGTGGGCTTTTCTAGATGTTCGGTTCTTATATTCATGGAGTAAGAGAGGCAGATGGGGAAATCAGAGGCCAGGGAAGGGGCATGGGCAAGGCCACTTGGCTCACAATAGAGCCCAAATTCAAACCTCATCCCCAAACTGACTGTAGGCCTCTTTCCACTCTGTAGTGAGAGTTTGTGGGAGATGTTAAGTGGAGTTAAGTGGAGTTTAAACACCCAGGAAAAGCTCAGGAGACCAAGAGGTGCCAGAAGTCCATGCCCCCCCCTCCACACACACACAGTATTGGGACACCATCCGAGCAGCCCCCGGCGTAGGGAGCAGCCGAGGGCTCACAGCCTGCACCCACAGTCAGGGACAACGGACAGGGGTACTTTCACACAGAATGTTTATTTGGAACATGTGTGCTACTGAACAGGCCAACCATCGGGAGCTAGCAAGTCTACGTGGCACACAGATTCAAGAGCTCCACGAAGAGGGTCATCTGGCCTGGGCCGGCATCATGACTCCTCTTGCCCACCTTCACCTCTTGTCACCTTAAGGCCTCTGGTGCTGCCTGATCTGGGGGCAATGACCATAGCTGGCGACTGGTCATTTCCCGTTGTGTCTTTTCCTGGGATCCTCTCTACCGGCCTCCTTCCGTCTTAATGGTGCCCAAAGAAATGATGAGTGCCTACGGAGTTTCTGTGGGGTTCCAGGGCTTTGGATTCCCATTCACTTGGGAAGTTCTTTTTTTCTCCGAGATGCTCTGCTCAGCTTTCCTGACAGGCCTGAGTGTGAGGGCTCAAATTTCAGCTGACCCAAGTGGAGAGTAATTCATTGACTTTTATAATCTGTAGGTTACTGCTTTTCTCCCTGGCTGGGACATATGGTTTTCATTTCTAATTTCTGCCATATGCTTCTCAACTTGAACTTGCTTTTGTCTCTCTCTTGCTCTGTGACAGTGAGTATCCACATGTGGGCCGTGCCACGGCGGGTGGGGGAGATGGTGGTGAAGGAGAGAAGTCTCGCTCTGCTGGACTAGCTGCGAGGCCCAGCAGGCCAGGCTTCTGTATGGAGAAGGGGATGGATCACCTTATGGGGCGCTCTTTCTCCTCACCCCATAACCCCCCCCCCATCAAGGCAATGGGATGAACAGTTGGACAGTCTGGACTTGCCTTTGGGTTCAAGTTTCCATCACCGCAGAGGCCCCAGAACAAGGACCTCCCTGTCTTCTGCAATAAACACAACTGCAACAGGGGCTCTCGGGAGTCCAGGCCAGGAATCTGCAGGCATTCTGCACTCCTCTCCGCACTGCTGATGAACCCAAGGATTGCTTCCGGGGGCAGCTGGCTAGACCGCATTGACCTTTGGAAGAGGCCTCAATCTGGACTGTAGTCTTAACCGTTTTTTGTTTTTTGTTTTCAATAAAGTGTGAAGGCTGGGGGCCTGTTCTCTCTTTAACCTTCTCTTACCTTACCATCCCCCTTTCCTCACTTGGTGGGTCCCAGTGTGGACCAACCCACACTACTGGAACAAGACCTCCCACCATGTCGACTCTTAAAGGTCACTTGGAATCTGTCTCTTAAATCATGTCCTGAGTAGCAACTCTCCTCCCACAGACAGATGTACAGAATCTGCAGTTACAAACAAAAGAAAAAAAATCAAGGCAAAAATCCCCCAGGCCTGCAAGTCTGTAGCCGGAGACTCATCCCATCCCTGGAGCACAGACAGGTCTGGCAAAAAGTGGCCCGGATGTGGCAGTAACCACGCAGGAGAACTCAGGAAACCAGGGGGGTCTCTCTGTGCCTGGCTCTTCAGGGAGTGGGAACTCGGCCGTACTGGTCACTCTCCAAGAGCTGCTAACCTGACACTTAATTGTGTCCTACTCCATCATTTTAAGCAAAACAAAACAAAGCAAAACTGCCAAGACACACAAACACAGCCTTTGGCGGGGGGGTTTCACAGATGAAATGGGGGCTTCATCATATTTTCCATCAGTCCCTTCTGCTCCGAGCCGGGAAGCAGTCATGTCATGCGTCCTTCCTCCTTGGAAGGCCCGAGCCAAGCCGTCACCAGGGTCTGTCGTCCTGCTGCTGCAAAATGCCGTCAGGGTCCCACTTCCATAGTCATCTAAGCTCACACATTTGAACTTCCATTAACCACAGCACTTCAACCAACAAACCCAAGAGAAAAGGCTCGACTTAGGAATTGCACAGGGATCAAAACCTTCACCTATGGTTCTAGTAAGAAAACCAGGATCTCAGAGAGCAGACACGTTTCCAGGGACTTTTCAAGAATTCCACGTGACAAGCGACACGGAAAAGCGCTCTGCAGACACACGCAGGAGCTGTACCCCTTGGGCGGGCAGGTTTCTGCGGCGTGCAGAAACGTAAGGTTGAAAGTGATAAAATGAAGATACCTGGTTTTCGGTAATTTTGAAATTTCCTTCGAAGCAAGCAATTAGAGCTCTGTTACCAACCTGTCTTCCCTTCTTTTGTAACTCAGAAAGTACAAATACATTTCATGTGCAATTTCTCATGTAATGTTGAGTCCAAATGGCCAAAGGTAGAACTTTTAATATTATAAGCCCCAAATTATAACACCAACAGTTAGCATATGTAGGAGAAAAACAATGACAAACACAAAATATGAGAACTTTTTTTTTTCTGGCCACAAATAATAATGGAGAATTATATATGCATGAGAAGTAATAATAATAAAATAATAATTAGCATTAAGTTCAAAACTTCTGAGAAAGCTAATCTGGATTAGAGAATACATTACTTACCTCCGAGTGCGCAAGCTTAAAAGTCAAATTGTCAAAGTTATCCCCCCGCTCCCCCACACACCAAAAGATTTATATACAGGTTGGAATCCAGAAATTAAGGTTCAAAGTATAAATATTGACAATTTCAACTAAATTCTGAATGGTTTCAGAAAGATGGTACAATTTAGAACAGAAACTGGAAGAGTATCCTATTTTGCTTTGTGATAGACGTAGGTTACCCTATATTTTTCTCTTCAGGATCCTTTTCTTTCTCCTGAGGAATAAGCTAAAATTTAGTCATTTTCATTAAAGGAAGTTTCTAGAGGAGATCAAGAAATGGAAGAGCAAGTCAGAACAGAGGTCATAGCTACGCCTATATATGTGCGTGTCTACCCGTGTAGGTCTACATACAGATCCCCGCTTCCACTTGCCATTGGAGGGAAGCACACCCCGCAAACAGGTAGCCACCCTCGTTTGAGTCTAGCAGATGACTTGGGTGATATAACAACTGTAACAGACTAACTGACCTCTTCCCCATTAAATGTTTCTTGGGAATAAGTGTCCGCCATCCCGAATGCAGAAACTTGGCCCATCTCATTTGCTGGGAAAGCAAGAGCCTACTACAACCTTGCACAGGAGCCAAAATCTGCAAAGAAGTAAGAGTAAGAACCAAGAATGCAGATAAGTGTATTTGAAATGGTTTTCAGTATTACTTAGATTCTATGTTGTTTATTACAGTCCAAAGACACGAAGTTCTTATGAAATAAGGTCATATGGAGCAGATACGAATGGGCCAGCCAGAGTTGTTTGCGGGCCAAATTACAGACCACCCAACGGTTCACATGTTAGGAATTTGAAACGACTAAAAATAGATAAGGTGGTTTCTCAAAGAAAAAGAGGGAGAAACAGAAGGAAGGAAGCAAAGAAAAGGGAGGGAAGGAGGAAGGAAAACGACAAACCATTCAGGAAGTGTTAGCTAACAAGATACCTTACTTCAAAAGAAGGGGCAAATGCCTAAAAATGTAATTTGTGCAGGCTACTGCAATAGTAGACACAGCTGAATACGTAAGCCTCATCTGTACTGGCATATATATAATGTCTCTGGAGCTTTCAAGAAATATGCAGAGACAAATACTTAAGGATCATTCTAGATAAAAATACAGTATTTGGTAAAGGGGTGGGTGTGGGGGCAGGGGAAGGAGAAAGTCTGATCTCAGGGGAGAAACCCCACAGATATACTGAGATGAAGCTATGTTTTTTGGTAATTCTAGTGGATATGGCAGCAAAAATAGTTGTTTAAGGGTGTTGGCTGGTTTTGAGCAGGTTATTTTCAAATATCCCCTTACAGCTATATTTGCAAAAGCATCTTTGTGAAAAGTTCATTTTATTAACCCTGTAAAATGTCTATAGGGACATATCTTTATTAAGACAAAAGAAGAGGATCTGAATTGTGAAGGGGTAAGGGATGTGTGCTTTAAAACAGACATGAACCCCTCCTGGGTTCCTCACACAAAGGAATATAGACGCTTAAATAAAATAATACTTCCTTAAAAATCTGCCACCTCACAATTGTTTACATCATAGAAAAATAGCATTTTTTTGTAAAAAAGAAATATAGTTACTTTGTTAAAATGGTCTATTTTAAACCAGCAATTATTTTTCATATAAAGAATTTCTAAACATCCATACGGAACATAAAAATAGATAATACTGAGGGCAAAGCAGATGATGGCATATTTGCGAATGATCAAAGTATTTCATCGCCAGATAAATAATAGTCTGAGTACATTATGGTACAAGTTTTAATCTTTTAGGAACTTAAAAAAAAGATATTGCTTTTATTCTCTGATGGCAAGTTACTTATAGAGTTACTTGCAGCAGCAGAAGGCCAAATTGATTAGAAACGGGTCCTATATATTCATCCCATTTCCCCTAAACTCAAAGTGCAGGAAGGCCGGGCAGCTGGCCCAAGTCCCCAGCTCCTTAGCGCCGGCATGGACGGCAGGCCGTGGAGACGCAGAGGGGAACTGATGACATTCACAGTCCTTTCAAAATCATTCGTGTTTGAATTTTCACATAGAACCAGATTAACACCGAACTATTTACCAGCTGGGCTAAATTCATCATTATGGAGAGTTTCCGTGACTCCTTTCTAAATACAGGTATTAACTCTTCATATTATGAAAACAGGTGGTTTCAACAAACTACTTCTTTATTTCCACAAAGTGATTCTGGAGGGACGAGGAGATTTTCGGTGGCAGTGGGAGAGGCTGTGACCACATACTGTAAGCCCGCGGGCTCCGGCCGAGCGCGGGCGAGCCACACGATGCCGACGAGCTCAGGCTTCACTGGCGGCTCCTCACACCCTCTCCACTCTGCTAGGGTCATAGGAATCTGAAAAAACAAAAGAAAAAAAAAAGACAAAAAAAAATTAGTGGTATACTCAATTAGTGTATTTTCTATTTAATCCTCAGACCACAAATACGTTGAGGGAACAAAAATCCACAAAGTGTAAAGTGAATGCTTAGACATTTAAACAATACTGATTTCACTGAGTAAGAAACTACAGTCAAAACGCTGTTTTAAAGGGACTTGTGTGGGCGCCTGGGTGGCTCAGTTGGTTAAGCGACTGCCTTCAGCTCAGGTCATGATCCTGGAGTCCCGGGATTGAGTCCCACATCGGGCTCCCTGCTCAGCCGGAAGCCTGCTTCTCCCTCTCTCACTCCCCCTGCTTGTGTTACTTCTCTGGCTGTGTTTCTCTCTGTCAAATAAATAAAATCTTAAAAATAAATAAATAAATAAAGGGACTTGTGTGATCATTACCTCATCACAGATGGAAACATCATAGTTGCTTAATTTTTGAAAGTCCTTTCCTATTGTCCACAGTGGAAGGGTGGGGGGGAACGTAAGTTGAAACCCAACACTGGTTAAACCTACAGTGTTGTCTGTCTGATACTAAGGAGCTTTTTCTTTTTCTTTCTTTCTTCTCTTGCTTTGTCTCTTTCTCTCTTTGTAAATACAACTCTAATGAAATCTTGCTTTTTAAAAAAATGCATTGTTGTGGGGCGCCTGGGTGGCTCAGTCATTTAGTGTCTGCCTTCGGCTCAGGTCATGATCCCAGGGTCCTGGGATCGAGCCCAGCATCAGGCTCCCTGCTCAGTGTGGAGTCTGCTTCTCCGTTCCTGTCTACCTTTCCCCCCCTACTTGTGCTCTCTCTCTCTCACTCTCTCTCTCAAATAAATAAATACAATCTTTTAAAAAAAAATCATTTTTGTAATCAAATGCTCTCCCTGGAAGGCTTGGGGACCCTGAAGTTCTGACTGCTTGGCCGACAATGGGAAGCCTCCCATCCCCGATGGCCTCCACCAGCAGACGGGCCCGGGATGGATTCCTGATTGGTAACACCCTGTTTTAGGCCTTCCCATGTACCCAGGTGTACCAGCCTGGGCCACCATGCTGACCCATTCCACAGCCCACACTGGAAAATCCCAACCTGGGCCCAAGTGAGTGGGGTTTCCAAAATGGGACACCATACACAAGATCATGAGTGAGGGCTGCAGCCACGTGATGCTGGATCTGACCCTCTCGGGACTCAGAACTCTGGTACCTGGGTCAACCTCGAGCTCACCTACGTGCCTCCTAGAGTCAGAGTTTCCTGCCACAGCAGATCAAAGGTGTCCTAACTGTTTAAGAGAAGACACTTAAGGAAATCTAGAAGGATTGGTAGAATTTGATAGTTAGAAACACTATTGCAAAACAACCTCTGCTCAGATCTGTCTGGACCACCATCCATGACAAAGGCCATCTAGATCCTTCCCAATTTCTCTAGCGGCCAGATGTTCTACCACGCCTGCCTCCTTACACCGTCTCAACTTAGTCAGATCGGATTACGATCCCAACTACAACCGTGACAACGAAGGCCAAAGGCCGTGCTTACTGCGCGGAGTCAGACAGATGGAAGAAACCAGACAGGACACGGTGCCCGCACGCAGGAAAAGCAGCCAGCTGTGCCTCCAACAGGATTTGCTGCACCAAGTGCCCATGTAGCTAAAAGTGGGTGGGGCTCAGGCCGGTCAGCTCCCTCTGATCTTTGACACGTGGCCAAATCTAATGTGGTGACACAGGCTGCAGACAGCTGGGCCCCGCATTTCTGTGCTCAGCCTCCCTCGGTGCGGATTCCAAGGGGGATCCCCTCGGAGCAAAAGCCTTTTTCTCCCCTGGAAATGGGGAAGGCAGTCTTAACAGATGGCGCGATGGGCGGGGCATATATTCAGCGGCTGCGAGGCCAGGAAGAGGTTGAGTGTTCAAGGAGCCTCTGGATACCTACAACAGGTACTGAGCTGCTCTCCTCGGGCTGGCCTGAGGGAGACACCTCCACACAACAGGCCTGCACCCCAGGGCCCCACTGCTGAAGCTAACCGCCCAGAGCCAGGCAGCTGGGAAAAGAACTCTGGAGGAAAATGGGCTCCTTCTGCAGATCCAGGAGGATGCGGGTCCAGTAAAATGTCATGTGAGCCATGTAACATTATTTTAAAATTTTCTAGAAGTTGTGTTAAAGCAAATAGAAGGGAACAGGCAAAATTAACTTTAATAATATATCTTATTTTGCCAAATAGACCCAAATTATTATCATTTCAACAGGTAATGAATATAAAAATGAGAAACCTAAAAAAAAATTTTAGACTGTCCTTGAACCCTGGTGTGTATTTTATTTTACACCTTCAGCCCCTCTCAATTTGGATGAACCCCCCTTTCAAATGCTCAAGGACCCATAGGTAACCAGGACCTACCATCCTAGCTGATGTAGGACTAAAGGACAGAGGGGTTACCCTGAGTTGTGAGAATCCTGGTTCTGGTGGAGGCAACTCACTAAGGCCTACTCTCGTGGGTATTTTGTGCATTAACACACTGGAGAGCTAGTGACCTCGAAGCTGGGCTGACATCCAGCCTTCCCCTGAGCGGCACTGCTTGGCACCTCCCAGGACGCACCCTCCCAGGATGCACCCCTGCCTGAAGCAGTCTCTGTGTTCCCCTGTGCCCACGGAGTCTTCCATGGAGGCTACGGAACCGGCAGGCTCTGAACACCAGTGCCTGGGATTACGCTTCCAAACTGGAACACTATCCATCCAGCAGAGATGGAATTTTGTCACCTGACTTGGTTTTGAAGTACTGCCTTCTTAGCCCGAGGCCCAAAAGACCACAGAAAAGATGTCAGCTGAAAGTTGCAAGAAAGGTACTTTATGATACAATGGGTACTACGACACACAGGTCATGACGTTCTAGAAGGACGGGTGTGTGTATGCTGGGCAGGGGGACGTCACAGATATCTGTGACATAAATTTATTTCTAAAAATTCCAGAACAAAATCTGAATCTAAATGGGCTGTGAATTCGGGAGCGGTGAAGAGGCTCCTTCCCATTGGGACGGTGGGAACAGGAGCAGGATGGGCATTGTGACAATGATTTCTGTGTGTAGAATGATAAAATATATCAAGAGGAAAACAAAACCCAAGAGTTTATCAGCAAAAAAAGCAATGGAACTTTATTCTAACTTGTGAAGCAACAATGAGGGGAAAAGGTAACATATCTCCAAGTCTGACCACCTCAATCATATGATCCGCATTCCTCTCAGAATGATTTTAAATAGGCCTGGTGACTGTCACATGAGGGGCCCACCGAGGTTCACCTGAGCCCTGGCGTGTGGACACAACTGTCCCCAGTGGTATCCTGCTTTGCAATTATTTAAACATGCCAGAGCAAGCCACGTGGCATCACGAGGAGCTCTCTGCCTCTAGATTTGGGGTCATTTTATTTGGTACTAATAAGTTAGGTACTTATTAGTACTTATTAGTACTTATTAGTTAGTATTTATTAGTACTAACTAATAAGTTAGTACTTATTAGTACCTAACTTATTAGTATGAATGGGATGAAAAGGGAAAAAAAATTCTGATTGTAACTATGGTTTTTAAAAAAAAAAAAAAAAGGTCATGAAGAGCTCTTTCTAACGGCTGGCTAACATTAAAACCAGCATTACCTACATGTTTTCAGATACCTGTCCCAGCCCCATTCGCACACCAAATGATCAAGCTAAAAAGTGAGGGAGTGCTCTACTGAACTAGCAGTTTTGTGTTATAAAATCCTCCCTGAAATATGTGGGCCGTGGACTGAGACACAGAAATCTCGACAACTGGCATTTATTATCTTAACAGGATTTGTCTCATTTTAAAATGCTTAGAGTTCTCGGGATGAGACAGGACTGAGGAAGAAACTTGTTTTAACTCACACTTAGAAGCAAGTGGGCCTATCTGGGGTGGGGGGGGGAGAGGAATTAGGCTGAAGCCTGATAAATCCCAACAACTCAAAAAATGGGCCATGTAACACTTCTTTCCACCATTATGGCAAGAGTTGCACATCCTTAGTGTTCTCTTTCTTGGCAAAACCCACTTTGTCAAGTCAGGCGATCCAAGAGGGCCCTGACAAATGGATTATTTCCATCATGTATCCTGTAGAAGCAACCGAGCAACACCGGCTAACACTCTTAAGAATCATACTGCATTTGTGGGGAAATGTAAAAAGTGCCACAGGGAGGTTTTGTGGAACAAGAATTCTGGACTTTTTTAGCTGAAGCAAGGAATCTTGTTCATTGACTTTTAAATCCTTGGATTCCAAAGTAGGAAACAGAGAAGGGGGCAGGGTAGGGGCACTGCCCCACAGCGAGACCGGAGGGCCTGGCTCAGGATGGGCAGCCCAGGGCCCTGGGTCAGCGAGGTCACACTCAAAGACGCAGTTTCCTCTTACTGTCAAAGGTCTGAATGAATGAGTCAAGGTCCCTTCCTGTCTGTGGTTTATGATCGGGACTTTTGACATGCTTCTTTCTTATTTGTTCTAGAATACAGCATTGCTGATTCCCCGGCTCCTGAAGAAAATGCTAGAAACGGAGATTCCAGAGCTGTGATGGTAAGACTGTGTTTGGGGCAAATCCCCATTGCTGCCACCAGGAAGCCGCCTCATGGTTTGACCTGGAGCAGCTCTACAGGCGTTAAGGTGACAGAAGGGAGAGGCCCAGAGGCCAAAACCCTCGGTCCTGGGCTTTAGCACTCAGACCTTAGGGGGCCTTCTGGGACAGAGCTGGTTGGTGAACCTTTTAGGGACATGTATTGAGAAAGTGCAAACTACTAAACCTTCCTCAAGTTTCAGAAAAGGTGTGGTAGCAATGGATAAAGTGCAGGATGAGGATTCTGGAAGGCACGGTGTAAGCCACAGCATCCGGGGCTGGGTAGATATTGCTGTCTGGGTATTCTTCCTCATCAGGTTAATAAAGAGCATGCGGATGGTCTGGGGGAGGGCTGTTTGGGGCTGGAGTGCAGACTACACGTTATGGCTCCTACAAGCTCTGTCAGGGTGTCGTGCCAAAGCGGAACCCTTTACTGATTCCCCTCTCTGTGGAAAGGGGCCCAAAAGTGGTTTCTGCTGGTAACTATCTATAGTTGTTTGCATAGGTAATTTCCATAAAGATATAATCCTTCACAATACACCACAGGATCTTCATTTTTAAGCAAAACTTCTGGATGATTCTTTGTAAAAGGAAGACTCTTTTGGTACAATAATTTGCAATTTCAGGATTTTCATCACCCACCAACCTGGAATTTTCTATACACCCGCTGGCCCGCCTGACCCCTCACCTGGGCACCAGAAGTCCTGCGGGACACTCTTCTCCCTCTGTGCCAACAGACGCCCATCTTCTTCCAGCGAGGGGGCGCCCCTGGAGACAGGGGTGGTGTGCCCGGCCTGCAGAGACACCAGGCCTCCGGACGGCACCCCGGGGCCCCTCTCAGCCTTCAGGTCCTCGGCCTCCTCCGCAGAGTCAGCGCTCCGTGAGCTCAGGAGCCTCATCCGGGACACCGAGCTCACCTCTTTCATCCTCATCAAGCGGTCAGGGTCTGCTCTCCTCGGCGAGGAGGCCAGTTTCTCCTGTAAACTTTCAATCACTTTGGAAGTGCTTCTGAGCCGCTTTTCTGAGCCTGACACACTTGGGGTCCTTTCTATAAAATGGAACAGAGTGGACCTGAAGGGTGGTTTTGTCCCCACATCCTTGTGATTGAAGGACTGGGACTCCTGGGAGCTGGGCCGAGGCTCGGGACTGGGCGCCTTGCTGGGGACAGTCCTGTCCGCACCGCTGTGCTCAGTAGCCAGGGGAGCCCGGCGGGCACTGTCCCTCTCCCCAACAAAAAGAGGGCTCTCCGTCCAGCCACACTTTCTCCTGCCATAGAAGGCATCCATGGACAGCGGGGGCTCATCTGGCTGGTCTGACCTGGATGCAGACACCTCCCTGGGGGCCTCGGGCCTGCCGGCATTCCCGTCAGGCTCAAGGTGCTGGTTCTGTCCCGTACTCCTGGCGCCCGGCAACAGGGATTCCACGGCCACCTCAATGCCCAGGATCCTCGCAGCCCTCGCTTGAAGGGACTCATTCGGGGGGATTTCTATTGCACTCGCTTCCCCTAAAGACCCCTCTAACATCTGGGCACCAGGCTCCTGAGCGGGTGGCAGTCCCACAGACCTCAAGTCTGGTGCCGAGAGTCCTCGGGCTTTGCTGGCAAGAGAGAGGGGGAGAGGCGGGCTCCTCTCCCCTCCAGCCCCGGCCTTCCAAGGGGGTGCTGCACTCAGCTCCTCGCTTCCCTGGGGCTGCCACAGTTCGGTGGGATCAGATGAGGGCACTGGTTTTGTGTCACTTGACCTAGAAGATATCGCTCTGTGCGGCGGGCCCGGGCTGACAGCCAGACTGTTCATTCTGTGCTCTACCTCCCGGTGTCCCTCCCCAGCAACCAGGCTTCCATGTGCCCACAGGGAGGCTGCACCCCTGCCGCTGCTCATCGCCACAGGGTCTGGGGACCGAGGTGGGGCCAGAGACCAGCCAGGCTTCTCCTCGCTCCAGCTTTCAGACTTACTCTTCACTCTTCCCGGCTGGTCCCCAAGCTCCTCAGCCCTCCAGGCCTGGCTGTCTTCACCGAAGCCCCAGGTCTTGCCAGGGGCATCGGCGTGGTCTTCGCAGGGCCACTCTGTGTCACTATCCTCACTGCGACTGTCACTGGTGCTCTGACCACTCTCCTCCTCCTCCTGAAGCTCCTTGTTAAAGCTTTCTAGCTGGCTAATCAAGTCCCAGGGGCGCCGGCTAACCGGCTTTAGGAGAAACTGCCCAAACAGTGGCTTACTGTTGCAAGGACCAGTGGTCTCCCCCTTTACCACCTCGCCCTGGGGCACGGGGCTGGCGCCGTGGCCATCCACGCTGGCCTGACCCCCTGCTTTCAGAGCAGGTGCCTGGTATATGCAGGATGGAGTCCTTGAGAAAGCGCTGTTGCTGGAGGGGTTGAGGGACATTTGACCTTTGAGGGGAGGGGCCTCTGGCCTCTGGTTCTTGTCACCCAAAGCTAACGCCACGGGCATGAGAGCTTCAGAGGACAAGGGGTCTGAAAATCTGGGAGTCAGTATGGCTTTGGGAGACCCTCCTGGCTTCTGGGCAGGGAGGGGCCGTGGGCCTTTGGAGCCCTCGGTGAAAGTGGTTTGTGTTTGCTGATCTCTGTACTGGTGTTCTGGCCACGAGCCAGAATACTTGAGCTCTTTGTGTTTTGGAGGGTGAATGAGTCTGAGGTCATCTGTTTGTTTGCCTTCTTCTGGTTCCCCCAGATCTTGTTTCTGGAACTCTGTTCTCCCAACCAGGCTTCCTGTGAGAGCCTGCAGCTCCAGGTCGCTGGAAGACATGCTCAGCAGACTCTGCTCCTGCAAAGCCACGCTCTTATCAAGCCCGTTCTTTTTGTCCGTGCTCTGTTTTAAGTCATTGTTGTTCCTATCTGTATCTGGCAGATGTGATTCGGATTTAACTGGGATGGAAACCAAACAAAATATTGTCTCGTTCATTTTTTTCTTTGAAGTTTTCTTGGTCTGAATCCCAGTTTCAAACTTCTTGAGCTTGGTTCGAGTTTCCCAGGTACTCTCGCCCTGCGGGCTTGGGGAGGAGGCGGGACCTTCTATGTGTCCATGCCGGGCGCCACCCGTGGCAGGCCACTGTCCCCTCGCGGTGTGGTGCTCTCTGTGGTCGGGGAAGCCGCCGTTCTCTGCATCCCTGGGGAGCTGGCCCCACGGCCCCCGGGGCCCCGGCTCGGCGGTGGCCGGGGCACTCACGCTGCCCGGCGCGGCCATCGCAGTCCGCGGGCTCAGGGTGGTGTGGTCGTGCTGACTGCGTGCGGGCGCAGATGCGGGGGCCGCGCTGGGACTGGAGCTGTAGGGCCTCTCGTCAACCCTTGTTTCCTGACCAAAACCCTGGGGGTGGGCGAGTTTAAAATGTCGGATCCGTGGGTCGTCAAAGGGAATGTACAGGACGGAGCTCTCGTAGGCAGTGGTGGGCCGGGGCTGCTGGGGGAAGCTGCGAGGACAGCGTGGGCTCGCCCCATATGCGCTCCCGGGGCCCGGCGGGCTGCGAGGAACCTGACAAGTGGCGCCAGCCGGCTCCAGCGGATGCGGCAGCTGACGGGGACCGCCACACACAGGCCGGGGTACTACATCATCCCCGTAGGGGTTGCAGATGGGCTGCGGTGGTGACTGGTACGACGGTGGAGGCACGTACATGGGAGGCTCTAAGCCCGAGTCAGATGCACACAGCTCCGGCCGGGGCTCATGAGCTCTGCTCCAGTAGGAGACATACAGGTCTGTGGGCTGACTGTCCAGGGAGTCGCTGCTCTCCACTCCCACCCTGGAGTGCTGGTGAGAGTTGTAAGATGGGGGCTTGAGAGGTCGCCCGAACTTCGGCCGGGGTAAAGGGGCCGAGGAGCTGCTCTTCTCGGGGTCCCTTGTGGATTCCAAATTTGGTGCACAATTTGGGGGATAAAATGGCATATTAGGAATGCCTGTAAAATGTCCATCACTTAATGGACTGGGAATGTCCATGCAACTCAGGTTCCCAGGGGAAAGAACCCTAGGTAAGGACTGGGATTTCCCTTTGCTTTGGGAATTCAGTGCCTGCTCTCCTTGCATGAATGGGTACAGCTCTTGAAACAGCTTCTCCCCAGCACCATCAGACATCTGCCGCCCTAATTTCCTTGGCTGGTCCCAGCTCTCAAGGCTTATATTCTGCCAATTGGCAGGTCCCGCCATTCTTAGCTCTTCTTCCCAAACTGCCTTCTTCATCACATTCTCTGTCCTTCCTCCAACTTCCCATGGACTCTCTCTCATGTGGATGGGCAGGCTGTGAGCTTGGGCCATTCCTCTGTCCTCCAGATCTTCTCGGTCTCTTGGCCCCAGCAAGCTACTGACCTCCTGTCCTCTTCTTCTCCAGTAGATGTGGTCCTGAGTGGTCTGGGGCTGAGACCTTAGCACGGGCTGATGATAAAACCTACAAAACAAAGAGGCACGGAAGTTATACCAGTTGAAGAAGCACACAGAAGAAACACATCCTTCTCTGCTTCTGTGACTGGCATTCCAAGTCAAACTCAGATGAGGACTTATGCAAAGTATCTTCCCAACCAGGGTACTTAGGGACTTTAAAGAGAACATGGGCCACTAATTATGGCTAGAAGGCAGCCATGAGTTTTGCCACCAAGGGCCGACGAGTGCCCATAAGAATAGCAGGCCATTGGCGGTACGGGAGAGATGTTCGGGCTCTTAGAAGTCTGAAGTGCCTCAGGGAACAAGGGTTAGCTCGAGAGCAGTACTTCTCCAAGTGTGGTCATGGGCCACTGGGAGTCCACTCCCCACGGCATCCTGACCACTGAGCTCTCCTGGGAGTCTGGGAACCCGCTTCTCAGAACCCCACCCTAGGGCAGTGGTTCTTAACTTCAGCGTGGGCCGGAATCATGAGAAAGGGTTGCTCAGGCACAGACTGCCAGGTCCCATCCCGTTTCTGACTCAGCAGTTTGCGGTGGGACTCCACACTTTTGTGTGTGGAGTCCCAACACATCGCCAAGCGATGGGATCCCAGGCACGGCACTCTGAGAACCATCACAGCCAGTTGTTGTGAACCGTGACTGCACGGCAGAATCCAGAGGGACTTCCCAAGTCCTGGGGCCCAGATATATCCCCACCCCATCAGGTCAGAGTCCGGGAGGCAGGCCCGGCAGTGCGCTCTCTCCAGGCACCCGATGCTCGCAGTATGCGGCTGAGAGAGCGCCATGGCTTCTACAGAGTTCCCACACTTACCTCCCTGACGGCAAGAAGCCCTCAGTGGCCTCGTTAAATACACACATTACCAAGTCTCTCAGGTAAAAGTTCGGATGCCGGAGGCCTGGGTCAGGGTCAGGTGCCCACAGTTGTAATGAGCACTCCAGGGGAGCCTCATCCTTGGTGATGTGGGAAACACTGCTCGGGCCGACTGGGAAACGTGGCAGGAGAAGGGGGTCTCCGGCCATGCGGTGGGAGCCCCGGGCAGGCAGGAAATGACAGTACCCCGTGCCAGCCCACTTCCAGCTTGCCACCCATCACCTGGCCGCACGTCAGAATTTCCTTGAGAGCCCCCCAGTGTAGCCAGCAGCACGACACCAGTGTATCTCAGCATCCCCTCAAATGATTCCAGCATGCACCTGGCGTTTGGAATTGTTCTTCTAACACAGTCAAAGAAGAGAGCTGCACAGCACCGCGCACGGGACCGGTGGCCAGCTGCTACGAGAGAGCGGGGGCTGGGGGACTAGGTTCTCCGAAACACGGGGAAACCATCAACCCATAGGCAGCATGGCTCAGCCGCTCTGATTAACAGACAGTGTTCCAACTCCCAAACCACCGTTTGTTTTTGAAATTATAAAATGTGCGTTTGTTGTCAAAAATTTGGGAAAATAGAGGAAAGTACAAAAGGCAAAAATTGCTTCTCCTCTTTCCACCCACTAGTCTTGGTGTGCATGAGGATGTGGGTGTTCGGAGACCTCGGTTCTCTGCTAGGGCTCCAGTTTAGGTGGACGTTTCCTTGCACGCACAGCGCAGGCAGTGGCAGACACTTTGGGGCTGTTACCATGCGCTCAGTCCACACCAGGCGCCTTCTGTCCGTTAACGCACCCACACCCCTCTGAGATAGGAACTGCTGTCATTCCCATTGGACATAGGAAGAAACTGAGGCACAGAAGGTAAATAACTTAACACTAAGGTGCACTCGGGCACTTACGCTGTGTCAGGCACTATGCAAAAGATGCCAAATGAACATTATTTCCACTGTACTCTTTCCCTTTTACAGATAAGGCAACTGAGGCACAGAGAGGTTCGACATCTCTCCCAAATTGCACGGTTTGTAAGGAGCAGGGACAGCTTCAAAGGCAGTTAAGCATGACCCAGATAAAGCCCATTCAGGCAGCCACTCCATTTCACTTCTTCCAATGTAATGCTAAACTCCTCAAGTGCATAATTTTAACAGATGAATAGTATTTATCATAGGGACAAGATTCCTTTAACCACTGTTGAGCCTTTCTAGATGACATTCCAAAATGCTCTGGACAGTACTGCTCCGAAACACTAATCTGGTCTCGGATTATCTAGAATAAATCCTTAGAAAAGGAATCAGTAGATTGGGGGTATTGTGTTATATGTACTGTCAAATTTGCCCGTAGGTCCATAGTTCCAATAGACTCTCCCATCCGGGGTGCGGAGAAGAGCCAATCCTGCTGAACCTTTCCTATCTCTGGTCGTTACAATTAAATTGTTTATTCGATAAGTGGAAATAAGTTCTGATTGGTTGTAATTTGCATTTCATTGATTACTAGTGAGATTAACTTTTTTTTTTCCGCGTGCTCAGGTGTCATCTGTGGTTTCAAAGGCTTTCTACAACACAGCCCACTTGTCAGCCGACCTACAGTGGAGTGAGGATGGTGCGAATGGCATGGGGAGCTCTGGGGCTGCTGGCTCAGGGCAACAGCAGGTGGAGGCCTGGGGGTGTGGGGGAACAGCTGCCAGAGAAGGGCTGAAGGGCGACCATTCCCAACGTATGGGCAGAAGCCACTGTTCCCGGGAGCCTGGATGGTCAATAAACAGTAGATATCTACAATCGTCAGCATCATTATTAAAGGCATACCTCGCTTTATTGTGCTTCGCAGATGCCACATTTTTTACAAACTGAATGTTCAAGATTTCAGGGGAAGAAGTCCTGCAGATGGGGCAGTAAAGGCAGGACAAGAATTGGAAGTGCAGCCTGGAGATAGGGCTGCATCGCTGCCATCTGGTGATAACAGGGGGAAGGGAGGAGTCGCCTCTTGCGGACAAAGAAAGAAAGTAGTTTCTCGAGATGGAATCTAGCCCTGGTGAAGATGCCGTGGAAGCCGTTGCAAGGACAGCAAAGAATTTAGAATATTACATAAGCTGAACTGATGAAGTAG
The DNA here is from genome assembly GCA_004023965.1 of Spilogale gracilis. Taxonomy (NCBI): domain Eukaryota; kingdom Metazoa; phylum Chordata; class Mammalia; order Carnivora; family Mephitidae; genus Spilogale; species Spilogale gracilis. Next base: position 76,390 of record PITA01004541.1, read on the forward strand.
CAGTGGGGTTTGAGAGGGCTCAGCTCTACCAGGGATCACATGCTATCAGACAGCACCACATCTCACAGAGCACTCATTCACGAAAGGAAAAGTCGACCAATGTGGCAAGCTTCACTGCTGTTTCATTTTAAGAAATTGCCACATAGGGGCGCCCGGGTGGCTCAGTTGGTTAGGCAACTGCCTTCGGCTCAGGTCATAATCCTGGAGACCCTGAGATGGAGCGCGCATCGGGCTCCCTGCTCGGCGGGAAGCCTGCTTCTCCCTCTCTCACTCCCCCTGCTGTGTTCCCTCTCTGGCTGTGTTTCTCTCTGTCAAATAAACAAAAATCTTAAAAAGAAAAAGAAAGAAAGAAATTGCCACAGCACCCCTGCCACCTTCAGCAGCTACCAACCTCGAGGCAAGATCCTCCTTCAGCATAAGGACGATTTGCCAAAACCTCAGACGGTGGTTAGCATTTTCAGCAATGTTTTAATTTTTTTAATTTTCTTTTTTTTAAGTAACCTCTACGCCCCACATGGGGCTCGAACTGACGACCCTGAGAGCAAAAGTTGCATGCTCTACCAACGGAGCCAGCCAGGTGCCCCCATTTAGCAAGATTTTAAATTAAGTTCCGTACCCTGCTTGTTTAGACAGAATGCTCTCGCGCACCCGATGGACTGTGCTGCGGTGTGTGCTTAACTTTGACACGTGTTGGGAAACCATAAAACTCCCGATGGAGCCTGCACAATCTCTGAGGCATGCCATCACTGGCTCAGGAGTAGCAGTACTCTGGAATTACTTCTTTGCCTCAAGCCCTGCTCCCACCCCCACTCCAGATAACCTCTCAAGCAGCCACTCACAGCACAACTGAACTATGGGTTGAAGACACAGAAAATGTGTAAAATCAATTTGAGGTACAGCATTTGCACTGAGCAGCCTAAATGCTTCTGCATTTGGTCCTCACACTGGGTGGCAGCCGTCCCAGCGTGGGGCTGGGCGCAAGCTTGGCTGCTCTGCCTGCTTTCACGGGCACTGAAATCTTGCTCTGAGCGCTGAGGATCTGAACTTAACAGAACCCTTCTTGGGGCAGGTTCCACAGGGACCCTGCAGGGTGGAAGCCGTCGCCTCTGCCCTCCTTGCACAGCCCTGCCCCCATCCGGGTGGCCCAGCAAGTCACCCCCGGAGCTCTGGAGGCTGCAGGCGCTTCCCAGAGGAAGTCCTCTGTGACCGCCTGTCCAACACAGATGTCCTGAGAAACAACAGAAGACGAACGGACTGTAGGGTCTCAGACTCTATGCACCGTCCAAGGGCAAGACTTAAACACCGCAAACTTATTAAGAAGGGACAATTGTCATGGGCCCAATTAAGAGAGAGTGAATAATCTTCTTTCTTGCCTCTGTTCTTGAGCATATGGAGAGTGGGCTTTGTATACCACACGGCTTTAATAAGTACGGTGCTTACTCCTTACAGTCCTGTAAACATTTTCCTGGGGCACCTGGCTTTATGAGAAGAACCACACTGTGTGGCTTTTGCTCATTTTCTCAATGGATATTCTGGTTTCTCAGGAAATGTGTGGTGTGCTTAAGCGCCAAGAGGTGGCCAGGATCCCAGGGGATATTTGCCTACAGATGCGCCGTGAGCATGATCAGAAGACAAGAAAGGATGACATCACTAGGGCAAGGATACAGTCGGATCATAACTACCCACACGAGTGATGCAGTCTGTTTTCATCCCCACCTAAAAAGGTTACATTGTATCACCCTAATTTTGTCAAAACTGCCCTATCTAACTGATCAAAATGGCTAAGCATTCGGGATTCAACTTTTTTCTATTCGTACAAGACACCAAAATCCCAATTTAAGGTAAATACAGGTCATCTGGGAAATATCTATATAATAGAAAATGCCAAAGAACCTATTTAACAAACATCCATCCTGTACTCAACATGAGCCTCACTCTGACAGCTTCAGGAGGCCCCTGCCTCGGGGCAGTTCTGGTTGGACACGTCAGCAGGCCTGGATATCTACTGGCTTCATTATGTGATGTCCATTCTCTGCTAAATTGCTGTGATCCCTCACATGGCTTCAGGGCGAAGAACAGGTTTTCTCATACCTTTGAGGAAATGAGATGAGAACAAATTTTTCTTTTAAAAAAAAATGAGAGCTAATAATTTACATCTTAAAAAGGTTAACAATGAGATGTTTTACAAAAACAAGCTGAACACATTAATATAGGGTGGGAAAATGATAAAAAAAACAAAGTGGAATGTGAGAACTCAAATAAATCATGTGGACAAGTTCAAGAGACAAGCAGGGTCTCCTACGGAGCCCCTGGGAACACAGGGCGGAGGTGAGACAGAAGTTACACTTGCTAACAGCCCCACGGCTTATCACAGAGAAGAGGCGTGATGTCAACCAAACAACTGATAAAAACTGTTTGGAAAGGATCAGAAGGTGAACACACGAAAAACAACATGTCCAAAGGAAAAGCGGCAAGCCCATTCACTGAATGCATAAAAGCTAATGATGAAAAAAATTAGGAGGCATTTCTGTTAGTACACTCATGACTCATTTTCAACCACAACAGAAAATATTGTCCTCCTTTAAAAAAAAAATAAAAGCCTACTTAGCACGGCAGTATCAGACGTGACTTATAACCACGGTTTCACACGCCCCAGGGCCATCTTCTCACTGGACTCCGGGTCCTCAGGAGCTATAGCAACTTAGCATCCAGGGACACGACAGCCTAGCTCTGTGTCGATCCTGGTGGGCATCTCCCCCTCCTCCATGGACAAGATCCTGAACCTGGTTCCCCAGGAGCACTTCCCAAAGTCTGGCCAACTGTGGTTCCTGGTGGAGGTCCAGATGGAGGGTGGCTAGTCCCACTGAAGTGGATTCCAGGTCTTGTGATTCTTTCCAGTTGGCAAGCCTAGCAGTCTAGCAGATGCTGGCGCTGCCCATCGCCTTCCCACCCTGCTGGCCACATCCTAAAGGACGTGGGGTACAGCTGTGGCACTCGACCAATGCTATTCCTTCCGAAGCCACGCCCTACTCCAGATGGGCCTGTCTGACCCAGATGCACAGTCTGAGCACAAAGGTCACTTAAAGAGCCTCCCACTGCTCAAAGGAGAAGCTCTCTTCTAGACTGGCAGAGGTGTTGGGCCATCTCTTCAGAGTGACTCAGATTCACCAGTCCCTGTGTGAAATGTCTGAAATGTTTCTGTGATGGGGTCAGCCATCTACTGCTGTGGAATTTGCTCTTAAGGCTCTCCAGGCCTGGAAGCCTGCAATTTTATTTTTCAGTATGCCTTGGTATATTCAATATGCTATACTGTGTAAATAACCCATGGACCCCAGGTAATAAAAAGGTAATTTTGGAAAGGGAAACCATGAGGTCAAGAGAAGATTAAGACCCACATATGGAGGGCAGCAGAAAGATCAAAGATAAGGCTGCTCTGGAAACATCATGGATCAATATCACTGTTGAGCAAAAATTTCATCTGAGCAAAAACTGTTAGTTAGTTGTATTTACTACCGCTTCCTAATCACCATCTGATAACTTTCTTAGCTTCAGGAAGACGACAGAGCAGAGGGGAAAGAGGAGCTGGTGGCTGCAGTCAGGCCAGAAGGAGCCCAGTGAACCTGTATCTGCCCCAGGAAGGGTTGCTCTGGTCAACAGGAGGGTCAGGGCTGTGGCTCCCACACTGGGCTACAGGGAGCGCTAGTGGCTTTGGGCTTCTCTGTGCACCAAGAGGGAGGCAATGCCCTGAGGGGAGCCTGAGCACCTGGCTCTGACAATGGCTTTCCAGCCTGTGCCTTCTGCAACATCCCTTCACTTGGCTTTGTCTCCGATTCTTCATTTATACTCAAGGGATGGGAAGAGTTCCTTCCTTTCTAAGTCATTTGGGAGGGCTTAATGAGAAAATACATTTAAACTGTTTAGCGAAGCATCTAACACACAATGAGCACTTGGGTTTTTTAAAGCAAGTATTACTATTATTAACCCAATTAAAATAGATTCTCAGCAGCGATGATCATCTTGAAATCCTTTTCCTCCCGTTGTCCGAGGAAGGAGGTGAGGGACACAAAGGAAAGAGAGAAGAACTGAGTGTTTGTCTTATGTGATGATTATTTTAGATCTGTATTGTCTTTTTCGAAGTCATAATCAATGGGCCTCCACAATAACAGGAAATGATGGTACTGACTGTCATAACCGCCCCTCCAGTGATGGCTGGTCACTAAGGAAGAAGCTACACCCGCTTCCAGTGATGATGGAGAACAAACCAATATTTAGTTTATTAAAACAAAGCAGGAAGAGTAAGGTCTGACCCAGTTTTTTGCACATAACTCCAAGAGGTGCGGCAAATACTGAGTTTTCCATTTTCTCTTTAATAAAGTTCTGCCGTGAAAACGTCTTTGCCAGGGCAGTCTGTATGTCGCCATCAGCAACGAAGAAAAGCACCCCTTGCTTCCTGCTTCTCCTTCACGACCCATCACCAACCCCCAGCGCTCACGTGGACACGCAGGGAGCACTCTCTCTGCCTCAGAGGCTAAGCTTAGAGCGGTGAAGAGTGGGGGACGCAGCCATCTGGGAAGGTCAGCCAGAGCCCGAAGGTGCTAGAAGGAACGAGTCTGCTCTCTGCGTAGACAGACGAGGACACTGTGCCCACCATCCAGTACAACAAGTACACGTCTCAGGCTCTTCAACCCTCCTCAAGAACTCAGAGGCATCACCTCTGAAACAAAGTGAACTGGAACTAAAGACGCACTCAGGGCTCTTTCTGGACCCATGTTTCATCTCCTCACCCCCAGTGCCTCTCACCTGGGTATCTCCTGGCTTCCCTAATGGACCCAGTTGTCTGGTGAAAGAAGGAAGTCAAGTCATAACTCTCTTGACACGGGCCTAGCTACCCAGACCAATGAAGCTCTAGGCCGTGGCTGCTGAAGTCTCCCCCTTAATTCTAGACGCGCCTCCTCAACCTCATCGCTGTTCTTGCAGAAGTCTCATGTTCAAAGCATCTAACCTGCTTCTTGTCAGGAAGCACTGGTAGCAGGAAAGCCACGTGAGTGTGTGTGCGTGGAGCGGGGAGGTGTTGGCTCCAGGCACGTCTGGATGGTGGCAGCGCTTAACATTCAGAACTAGGCACCTTGCACAAAGGGTTTACCAGCAAGACAACATTTGGAAACATAGGGGGTTGGAATCTTCCATGTGTGTTCATGAGCTCACCAGCTCAAACAATTCGGACTTTCCTCTGTGAAGAGGTCAGAATAATACCACCTAATAACTAGGATGTGAAGCAAGCAGCTAGAAGACAAATAATGTCTGTGGAAATACAATTTTGTGAAGAAAAACAGATACATGGAAACAGATGTTAAACTTGAAGCCTTCCTTTCTGGAAAACCATTATAAGCAGGCTCTGCCTTGAGAGAAGGCCTCTGAGAAGTGACCGTTTACACCATCCGGTAGCACCATCTAGAACGGATGTTTGCTGATCAAATAGGAACCTCCCGAGATGAGGCCCCAGCCACATTAGAGACTTGTCGAGATGGCTACATCTCTTCTTCGTGACGCCGGCCACTGATGACAAGAGGTAACTGCGAGTTGTTCTCATGGCTGGCTAACAAACAGCTTTCCCAGAATTCCTGGGGCCATGCAGAGAAGAACCTACTGTGGTATGACTTTCAGACCCAAGCTCCTGCTGCGTTAAGTTATTTTACAGCTTCCTCTGATTATAGTCTTTCAGCGGAAATGTAGTAAGGAAACCGGGAATGCCTGATAACGGCCTTTTACATATTTTAAAGGTAGCTCAGTATTATTCAGTAACGGCTCCTCACATCTTAGGCACGTAGTTTCCTCCGTGTACAGATAACAGCGCGAGTCTTCCCTATGCCCACTTCCTCTGCGCTCTCCTCAATCTCGGTGCATGCACTGACAAGCCAGCCTCGGGACAACACGGGACGTGCATCTTTAGCTCAACCTTATGCAAACTGAGGAACTAAAGAATACTTCTCACTATAATCTTCGAACACAGATGCAACCGTAAGCTTTCGAAAGCAGCCTTTCCATACTGCCGGGGGAGGGGGGTGGAGGGGGGGACAGAGATACCACATGTGACACACCTTGTTGGTCATATGGCAAAAACGAGGAAATACCAAAAAGCTAGCACCAAATCATTTGATATCTAGAATGGCATCTGCAGTCTTATGACAGCCATGATTTTCCAGCTGTGAACCTGTCAATCTGCAGTGACATCTGACGGGGCCCATGAGGTGTCCCCTGTCCCATGTGAATGACTTTGGTGCAAAGCCTGCAGCCAGCTCCATCATCACAGTCTGCTAACCGAGACCATTCAGGAGTGCTTTGGCCTTGAGATAAGCTCTTGGAGTAATGGACTTGAGGGGGAAATGCCAAGTATGTGGAATCACTAAACGAACGACCTGTGAAAAGAGCCCCTGTTGGGGGTGTGTAGTCAGCACCCGTCTCCCTCATCCACAGCCCTTTTATGGAGGGTGGGTAAAGATCCCATAGCCACATCTGGTCATTCCCTCCTCCCCATCCACCCTCCCTTTCCCTGTCCAGCCCCTGCTCCCTGTCCCCGCTGATGGGATAGGGCTGCAACGTGCTAACCAAGGCCCAATCTCACCCCACTGGAGAGAGACAGGCCCTCCTGAGGCTTCCTCCTCTGCCGGCTTGGAGTTGGGGGCCCCCCCGTCCCCTCCAGGCCCGGAGACCAGCCCCAACGCCTCACTGTGTGGGACAGGCGCGCAGCAGCTCTTCAGCTGCACTGGTCCAGACGGAAGGCTGGGACTTGGCGGAGTACCACTGATTCATCAGGATTCAGAATTCACAACGGCCAAAGTATTGTTGAGTTTTATTTTTTTCTTCAACTTCCAGGCTTTAACTGCTAGCACCTATTTATTTCCTTTTCAGGCACTCTTTTTTTCCCCCTGAAAAGGAATTCTCCTACCTACCTTTCTGTTCGCTTCTCTGTTTGCCTCTTGTTGCCAGTTCTCTATAAGCTACTGAAGAAAGAAAACATGTTTTCAACTCAACCCAGGAAGCCTTGCAGCTGGTCTCTGAGGCTCTGGGCGCTGGCATGGAGTTTTACAAACATGTATGCATATTCTCTTTTTACCCTATAAGGCAACCTTCCATCTGAAAGCTACCCTACATCTCATAAGTTAATCAGCCAACCTCAGAAAAGGGGGGCCGGGGGGAATGGCCGGATCTGTCGAGACCTGGACGTGAAAACATCCAGTGCTACCAAAAGCCAGTTGCCTGAGCACTCTACTCAAGACAGAAAGAAAGACCGCCAACAGATCCAATTACACCTACCGACCCGGAGGCTGCTCACTCAGTGAGCACTGGAGGTCCTCAGCAGTCCGTTAGCACAAGGGACGAGAAAGTCCTGAGCAGGTTGTGCACGAGGCTGGGAGGCACAGGGCCCACCCAGAATTCTAGAGGGGATTTTACTGACCACTACTCTGATCTGCGAGACTGAGGGGGACCCTGCACAGCCTCCCGGGCCCATCTGCAGGGATTCCACTGCCACAAACTGAGCCTCCTGCTCCTCCACAGTGGCGGAAGTAAGAACTGGGTCCGTGAGCGCACATTAAACACACTGTGTATCCAATACGGTAACTAGCTGTCTAGCAAATGCACAGGAAGGAGCAGACAAGGTAGAGAGGCTCAGTGCCCTGAAATCCCAGGTAGAAGGTACAGACACACTCAGCACAAAGCTAGAAGCTGCCGAAGGCAGGACGGAATCCAGCCGAAGTCTACGCAGTGGTACTTAAGGCTGCCCTAACTCTGCCCACTCCTCCCTAAGCTGCCTCTCGCCCAATACAGGGCGGGCCGGTTTCTCAGGGCTCCTGGCTGGAAAGAGACCGAGGCCCGAGTCAGTAGTGGACACAAGTGTGAGTCCGAAGGGCAAGGTTAAAAAAACAGCTCAGCTCTACGTCCCTTTCCATTTTGGGTTTCCTCCTGAACCTGCCACATCAGTGGTCAGAGACACGGCGCTCACGGGGCAGCATCAGCCCTCCCAGACCACCCTGGGCACCAGAGGGCAATCAGTCACCTTCGCTTTCACTCAATAACCAAGGTGCTGAATGCTCTTCGTTTTAAGATAAACTCCCTCCCTTTTCCACCGGAAGGCTGAACCATGGAAGGCGGGTTTGTTCCCTTGAGACTGAATTAATTTCCCCCTTTTTGTTTGCTTGGTTTTTTATTTGTTTCCCCTGAAGACAGGCCTCTGCTTCCATTTGCGTCGTGGGTTTCGCACAACTACACGACATGCTCTGCGCCGGCACAGCCCTCCTCCCCCAGGCTGAGCCTGGTCCCCACACAGCCCTGAAGACAAACACACTTTTATGAAGTGATGACACGGGTTTCCTCTCTGTTGAAACTGTGTGCATGAGGGGTCGCAGGGCTCCTCTCCCATGCTGGCTCTGTGGCCAGCTGCCCGGATTCCCTCTTTTTTAGCCCTCCTCCTCCCCCAGCCAACCCGCCTTCTTTTGGGTTGTAAGAAAACACCCACAGATACAGCTGCACTCAGATGGGACGCCCACATTGGGGTCAGTGTGTGCGAGGGAAAGGTGGGTCAGGAGCCAATGGAATTACATGAATATACAAGAAGAAAGCTTTTCTTGCTCATGCACGGAGGGGGATATACACCTCTTTCAACTCTGTCATGTACACGGGAGTGAAACCTATTAGGAGGAAAGCCTAATGGCCTAGGAACGTGGGCCTGACAGAAACTAGCTTTTACAAAGTTTTGAGATGATTCCTAGCTGAGGCAGTACGAGGAGCTTACAAGGGAAAACAGAGGGTGGGTTTTAGAAGGCGATGCTTCACACGACAGAATTCATTTATACACCACTGCTTATCGAAGGCCTCCTACAGCCAGGCCCCGGCCCCATGCTGCGGGAACACCCCAAATACCCCCGAGGAAAGAAGTGTTTTTGTCTCTCGGCCTCTCCCTCCCCAGCTCCCGCCAGACACAAGGCGTTCAGGGATCTGACTTCTGCACCCACTGCCAAACCCCCAGACAGGGGGAACAGGTGGGTTCCTGCTGACACTTACCCCAGCTCAGGCGCCCTGGGAGCAGAAGCGTTCTGGGGCTCTCCACGGGCTCTGGGAGTGCGGTGGCTGTTTTTGGAGGTGCTCGCGTGGCCCTTCCCCTGGGATGGCTTGCTGTGTGGAGGCGCGTCTGGGCCGCTGTCGCAGCCGTTGGGCAGGGCCTGGCCGGCTCTGGCGCGGCTCCTCGCTTGCTGGCGGCCCTCACGCGCGTCCTCGGCGGGCGCGGGTTTACTTCGTGACACCTTGTATCCATGAGAAATCAGGAGGTCTTCGACGCTGTACATAATGCACCGGCCTCATCAAAGCTCAGCCCCTGGGACCGTGGCACTAGCAGGACCCACACTGGAGGGACAACAGAGAGAGGGTCTGTGAGGAGTTACCGATGGTCCCCGATGCCACCTCCTGCTCCCCCCAAAACCAGAACCAGGTTATGCGCACAGCACGGTGCCCGCTTTGGTCGGTAAGTGTGGATGGCTCCACCTGAAGTTAGTCGCCATCGCATGGAGCTGGGGAGGTAGCCTCGGCCAGAGACACCCCCTCCCCCTGCGGGGGGGCCTCTTGTAGTGGAGTCTGGACCAGTGTTTAAGCAACGAGATGATTAACAGTGTCCACCATTCCCTAGCCCCTGGCCTCTGAAAACAACCGGCATAAGCAGCCAGGGCAAAATAAACACAGGTTCCGAAGCTGCAATTACGAGAGTTTCTAAAAAGAGCAAGGACCCACGCCTCGCTTCACCTCCTTACACTCCGTTCTTTCATCCTGAGCCCTACCTTTCACTCCCCAGGGGCGGAGCGGGCCCTGTCATCAGCATGGAGCCCTGACCCAGGAAGGGCCGCAGGGGAAGCCTCTGGATGGCACCGCAGTGGAGACCCCGCATGCCCGGCCGACCCCACATGTCTCCTTTCCCCTGAGAAATCTGTAAGAATCACGTTTCTCCTCCAAGAAATCTTGGGGCGGCTTTTCCCTCTCCAAGCCTGGGGTGGCCACATCCCAGACCTCAGGAGGGCAAATGAATTCGACCTCCTTCCCTGAGGCTGCCTTCCGAAGGCCCCAGCACTGCTGAGAACAAAAGGAACAGACCTGGGAGCCCCTGGGGGGAAAACAGGTGTGGCTGCCATGTTTATTTTTACATCAGGGAATCTTCTTCCCTGTGTCTTCCGGTAGCTCTGGGGACTGGCCACGGCCCAGGCGAGGAGCACACAAAGGATGGGCCTAGAAGAGTTGGAGGAGAGGGGCCGGCAGCCAGGAAATGCCTGCCAGCCTGTGTGCAGGTGAAAGGCAGACACATGTGCTTCCTGTCGGTGCGAGGTCTGACTGGGGCTCGCCACGCCACTCTGCTGACGGGGCGCGTCCTCGCTCTCCATCCCGTGCTAGATGACAGGGGCCAAAAAGTCCCAGCTGTCAGCACAGAGAGCATCGGACTTTGGAAGTGTTCACTTCCCCAGGTCCCTACCTTTCACAGAAGGCTGATGAGCCCTGGCAGTCACTGTCCAATTCTGCCACTCTGGACGCTTCCCCTTATGGGCCTTGCAGGGGTTGGACCACTTGGGTCATTCACAGAGAAATGGAAGGACCAGAGATGCAAACATTTGTTCTTTGATTCAACTGAGCAAGTCACTGGACAAGAGCCTACAGGGGAAAGTGAATCCACTACAAACACAGGGCAAGGGGAACACAGATGCCAGGCCACGAGGTCAGGGCCCTCATTTGACTCAGCACATAGTAGGCTCTCATAGGTAAGAAAGGGACATCTGAGCTAGGTTTTGGAGAATAATAAGGAGTTCACTATATCAACTGTATGCGTGTATGTACCAGAAGGGACATAGATTTGGGGTTCAGTTATCTCAAAAGTAAAGAAACAACATGGCAACAAAATCCTGGTAGCCTCGACCAGGGAGGGTTCCCCCACTGACTGGCTCAGTGTCACACATCCCGTTGACACCACAGTTAACACTAGAAGTTAGGTCTTACTACACTCAGTTCCTCTCTTGTCCTGTGTTAGGCTCTTTAAAAGCCAATCGTGCTATCCTCAAGTGGCCATGCAGCACTCCAAGGGGGAAAGGTGGGCAGCATCCTCCACAGAGTCAGCGGGGCAGCAGCCAGTGCCGGGGGCAGGGGAGGGAGCAAAGGCCTGCCCATAACACGCATGTGGGACGCTTTCCTCCTGGGGCAGGAGTTGGTCTGGCCGGTCTAGTAGGGCCCTGTGGGCACGGTTATTCTATTTTGTAAACCCTTGAGTGGCATGACAACCCAGGAGAAGCCATCTTCCAAAAAGGATTCAAAGTCTAAGAGCCGTAGCTTGACCTTACAGGTCTGAGATCAGAAGTGTACTGATTACTGGAAAGTTCTAACTTGTTCTGTCTCACAGAGGCCCAGAGCCCGTGGGGAGCAAGAGTAGGAAGTACACCAGCTTCAGCATGCCTAGAGTCATGCAGGTGAGCCAAGATGAGAGGGGATGACCCATGAACCCCACAGCCCAAACGAGTGTTCTCAAGCCACCATCCCACCCACGAGGACTTCTCTCCCTTCAGCTGATACTCTGCCCCCTCTGATCCCAACTCAGAGCCAGGGTTACTCCTCATTTCCACAACCCTGAAGCTGATTTCTAAACAGGTAAATATGGTTTTTCCTGATCCCCATCAGATTTGGCTTTCTTTCTTTAGCATCCTTATCTACTTAAGACTTAATGGACTGCCTCGGGAGGTAGCAAGTGCCCCATCGCGGCCCCCAGGAGAGGACGCGGACGTGCTGAGGAGACAGACCTCTGATGAACTGCTGGACAGAAAGCTGTGCCCTCCAAAGTTTCTTTCTGACCCTGAGATACCAGCATTCGAAATCAACAGTATTTAATTTGATCGCCCACCCACAAACTCAAGGCCTTGCTGTAAAGACAAACACACAGCAAAATCCGACATGAATGTAAGTCATTAGAACATTAGCTTTAACAACTTGAAAGAGTTATCTGTACAGTTAAAATAGCGCAGTATTGCATGTGATGGTGACAGTGACCCCTGGAGTGGGGGACTAACTGTACCAAACCACAGTTTTCTGATCTGCAAAATGACATTGCTACTCTCTTCCCAACCCATCAGATTGTTCCGAGGACCAAGTAAGATTCTGTGACCGTGTAAATCACACAAACACTCGATGGCAGATTTAGCATGCCACAGCTGCTCTCTGGAGTGTTACTCGCCTTATGGAAAGACTTCACGTTCGTTATTAATTTTCACTATGAAATTCAGACCATCTCCCAATTCCTCTTGTATCACACTTAGGATGTAACTTCTGATTTCCAAGGTCATACCTGCTTTACATCTCCCATGTATCTTGTCTTCTGTGAATGGACACTTCAACCTCCATCCAAGTCACTTAGAACAGTGTTATTTTATATAGTCTAAAACATTAAGACACAGTTCCTGAGCGCCGAAAATGCACCAGGCCCTGACACTGTAATAATGAATAGGACACGTTCTTTGCCCATGGGAATTTTACTGTCTTGCTGTATAGACTGCAGGAAAACAGGCAGAAAAATCCTAACCTGATCTCAAGGGTAACGTTAAGGAAGCTTCTGGAAGATTGCTTCTAAGCCACACAGATCCTCTACCCCAAGGCAGACCTACACCTTGTGATTTTCCAGGTGGTTCATTTAAGAAACTTTTCCCTTTGCTGCTCTTGTCTCCTTGTATCAAATACTCAGAGCAGAACACACAGGAAGAGTGGATACAACAGTGCATGTGTCTAGATGGAATCTCAGGTACGGGGAGACTTCTAGCATGGGCTAGACCCCAACACAACAAGAGTCAAAGGAACCCACTTTAAATATCTTTTTCATCCCAAGAATATCTAAATACCATTCATACAGAGGAAACATTTAACATAAGAACAAACAGGTTAAACGACAAAGCACACTTTATTTCATTTTATGCTCCCAGGAAACTTCTAAGGTAGCCATGAATATCTCCATTTTATAGACAAGAAAATCGAGGCTGAGAGCCTGAGCTTGGAAGTGTGGATCTGAGGTTCAAACCAAGGTCTGTTTAGTTTCAAAGCCCTTGCTACTTGCTACTGTTTTTGGCTTACCCATCTAAATTTCCTTCCTATCAAACAATAGAAGCTTCCTAATTTACCAAATAATGCATAAAAATAAACAAGAAAAGGTGGAAGGCATGGCGGAATTAAAATGAAAAACTGTATTTAAAAAAGAAAAAATCTCCTTTGTTCTTTTGGATTAGGATGGCTCTTCTATGGGCTTCTTTCCTTATGCACACTGGGCACACACAGGCCGTGCACACACGTGTACCCACGCACAAGGCCTGATGCCTCACTTGACTGTCATGTTTTGATAGCAGGGCTAGTATTAATTTTAAATGCTCGGTAATAAGATTTATTCACAAATAGGCCGTGTCATTGCTTCATGACCTTCAGCAGACCTCAGATCATTATGGGCTTCAGGTTCCTACAGAGCTATCATAAAAACTGTTGTATGACTTTGAGAAGCAGACAAATTACACCCGTGATAAGTGAGAAAGGAGCGAGTAACTTTTGGGAAAAAACAAACAAACAAACCCGAAACCTAAATTCTAAAAGAAAAATGATCGATACAGAAAAAGTTGCTCTTATCTATAACATGGGTAGAGTTTGGACTTCGTGTGAGCAGCAGTGGGAAAGTACAGAAGCCTTTGGGCAAACAGACTGATTGTCAGGGAGGAAGGTGCAGGATGAGAATGGTTAGAGCAAGGACACATATGAGGACAAGCAGTTAAGAGATCTTTCATTGCACATGTAGGGGAGGTCACTGAGGGGACTGGGAAAAGGTAGTAAGAGTAACTTTCAAGAAAAGAAGTACAGTGGATTTTAGTCTTTGGTGACTAAGATAATGTCATGTCATTAGGAGAAATACAGGAATCACAAGTAAGCAATAGCTGTTAGCTGGAGAAGACGACAGATAATTTGATTTCAATTTAACCAACCTAGTCCTACAAAATTGTCTTTTCCCTAAATCACTTTCAAATGTTTTTTCATCAGCTGATTTGTCTCATCCAAAAAATGAGAATGAGACCACTTCAAGTAATCTTATTTTGTAGATTTCTAAGTATTTTAAATATTAGCCATGAGTATTTAAGCATAGGGTTGTCTGCTTCTTCACTGTAGGGGTGAGATTCTGTCTCTCTATGGGGCTCAGTACATATCTATTCTACTGAATTGAGCCTGAGACACTGCACCAAAGAAGGGAACCTCCCTGGGCTCCAGTCTTCCCAAGAAGAAGTAAAATAAAGTTGAACTACAGGTTCTTCGGGGTCCTTCTAGCTCTAACAATCTGTTCCTCTCTTGAGCTTGTTCACCCTTGTGATGAACAGCATGCATTTCTAAGTCAGCTGGCCACAGTAAAAACGATACAGCTTGTGGCCATGACATGGAACAAAGCTAAATAGGTCATATGAAGATAGAACCTCTGACCTTGGCCCCATTAGCACCCAGAAAGGCCAACCAAGAGAGCCGAGCTAAATGGCCACACACCAAGAAGAGGAGGCGGCGGGGGCAGGCCTGTGGCCACGGAAAACACCAGCTAGCAACTCTCCACCCAGAGGGCCCAGAGCATGGTACTGGACACCTCTTCCAACTCACATTACTCAGGACACTTGCTTTTCGCTGAACATGCCAGGCATGGGGCTCTGTGCAGAACAACAGAAAGACACGGGCCTCCTCAGCACCTCCCTTGTAGACGCCATGGTCTAGGTTGTGGTGTGTCCGTGATGGGTATGCTCATGACCAGAGGTGCAGATCGGCAGATTGGCAAATGAATGTTACTTTGTTACATGTGCCATTTCCTCCTCCCTTTACATTTATAAAAATAAAAATAGTTCTTATTCTCAAATTTACAGTTATAAGGCTCCCCAAGACAATGAAATAAAACTATTAAAAAGCGTATTAGACGAACCAAAACTTCCCTTCATTTTTAAAATTTGCCTAGAACATGAACTGAAAATTAATAAAGAGACAAATACCCAATTAAAAATGTAAAGCAGATGTTTACTCTCACCATTAATCAAAGATATGTAAATGAAACCAAAATGCTATTATTCACTGATCAAATTATTGAGCTTTTAGAAGGCAGTATTTGTTGTAGATGAGGGCATGATGAGCTAAGGGTTCTCCTATTTGTGGGTGTATGACTGTGTTGGTAGGGGGGTCTGTTGTAAATGGGTATTTCCTTTCTTAAAAGTATTTGATATGCTATAAAATCTTTAAAAATCTGAAATTCTACAGCTAATAATTTTATATCTTGGAACCATTCTACAGAAATAATCAGAAATACCCACAAAATTATCTACAAAGATATTTACCCAAGTTTTACTTATGATAAAAAATGAGGCCAAATAAATGTCCATTAAAGATATGGTTTAAAAAATCCTGATGCATCCACATGGTAGACTAGGATAGGTATACATATATATATATATATATATATATATATATATATATATATATATAAAATTATGTTTTCAGATATACAATGGCACAGGGAAATGCTCATGGTACCATGTTAAACAAGATACTATGTTCAGCACAATAGCAATTTTATACATACACACACGTACACACACACACACACACACACACACACACACACACACGGGAGAAAAAACACCAAAAGAACAAAAGAAAAATGTCAAATTATCAAAGGTGGTACTGGATTCTGTTTTTATTTTTTAATGTCCTTATTTACATTTTATGATGTCCTATCATGAAATATATTCGGTAGAACCATAAGAAGTTGCCACACTGCAGGAAAAAATAGTCAAATATTGGCACTTTCATGTACTTTAACCTGATATGATTTCATCATCAGAAGAAAATTTAGGAGTTCCTGGCTGACTCAGTCAGTAGAACAGGCAATGCTCGATCTTGGGTTGTGAGATTGAGCCCCATGCTGGGGGCTGAGTTTACATTAAAAATAAATATTTTTTTAAAAAATTTAAGAACAGTTTCTTAAACAGGATTAGAAAAATGTATCCCTGAAAATTTGGAAGACTTAATGAAAATAAAAGAAACACCAAAGAATAAATGAACAGTAAATTATATAAGGTTCTAAGGGCATAGTATATGGTCCCTGTGTCATTTCTGCTACAGAGATTCTTACCCTGTTTCCACTAAGCCAAAAGTTACATGTTCTGCTACTCAAATCTAATACAAGATTACAAACAGCATTCTAAAGGTCTTGATTAGACATTGTTACTCTTTTAGAAAACCTAAAACTTCTCAGTTATATTCACTGACATTCCATACTTAAGATGTAATTAGTCCCTCAAATTGTTGGCAGTTCTCTGTAAATATTTCCCCAACTGACAACTTCTGAGTCTAATGTTATGATTAATATATAACAAAGTACTTTCTTTAAACAAGAGGTAAATAGCTTAGACCTAAAACAAAGCAGAATGGGACTTGTTGCTAACTGATAAATGGACATTAGCGCTTTCTATAGTTTTTTTTAAACCAACTATGTATTTTATTGTGAGCAACAGTATTGCCATTTCTCTTTTCAATCTTAATAATGCAGTCAAGACTTCCACAGCCCCAGCTGAAGTTCTGGGACAGTAAGTGCTCACTCACTGCTGTTACATTGCACAACAGAGCCCTCAAATTGTTACAATCTCCTAAACATAAAAAGCCTATTTTCTGTGAAGTCATAATTTTAGTAGAGCAAACATCACTGAGTTAAGTTTCTTTAAGGTGACCCCCCCCCCCAAAAAAAAAGGAGGTGGAAAACTTGGGTCTGAGATCAAAAGAATCCTGGAACGCTAATCTTGCTGCGTTGGGTCAGTGTTAAGGCATTGATTCCAAAACACAGAAAAAGAGAAGGAAAGCACCAAATGTTATGTACTTTATTTTTTTCATAAATATTACCTCTTTTAACTTTTTGCCTTTCCCCCCAAGACTTGTGTGGACATATGCACACACGTGTGCGCACACTCCTGTCGTCTCCTTCACCTCTAAATTCTGCCACACAAATACTGCTTTGGCGACCTCACCGGCTTTTTATGAGACCCTAAGTACCTCATTAACATTTCTGGAAGATTAGCAGTCATTAAGAAAAGAAGTGAAATTGGATAAGATTTTTTAAATCTTCTGGAATTTCTGGCTATTTGCAAAAATAACTAACACTTACATTAGAATGTAATCCCACTACCATCACGTAAATCAAACTCCATGTGTTAAGATTTCTGATATGGTCTCTTTAACTTAAAACACACTCGTTTTCTTTTAAAATATCTTTGAGATAAAAGAACCAAGGTCTTATAATAATGTTAAAATTTAAATTATTTCATAGAACTTATACATTACTTCTTTTTTTTTTTTAAAGATTTTATTTATTCGACAGAGAGAAACACAGTGAGAGAGGGAACACAAGCAGGGGGAGTGAGAGAGGGAGAAGCAGGCTTCCTGCCGAGCAGGGAGCCCGATGTGGGACTCCATCCCGGGTCTCCGGTAGAGCCACCCAGGCGCCCCTGTACATTACTTCTTAACTGCAAAAGTCATGTAAAGTTATAGGAGCAGTAAACAGTGCAAAAGTCAGTGTTTCAGTAAAAAGTAAAAGTTCCCAGTAACCTCACGTGCCAAGACATAACCACCACCTTTTGGGGTCCATTTCTCCTACTATTCTTTGTATATACCTACAGTCACTTTCTGTCTCTCCCTTTTTTTCTCCTTTGAAATATATCTTGGTGTCTCTTCATAAGAAATTATTTCATTTACATACAGAAGGAATAAGGTTAGAGGTAAGCTAGAGAGATAGCACCAATAAGCAGCAAATTACAAGGCTATTTAGTGGTCTGATAATTAATCTTTACCAGTTTGGCCTGGCTATGCCCAGCTATATTCCCTACAGAAAGTTTTTGGAAAACATAAAAGAAAGTAAAGGTAACGATCCAAATTTTAAACAAGATACCATCAATTTAAGTCGAGATAACTGAGGTTTTAGTAGCAGGCAGTTCCTATAGTTTTTCAAAGACTTTTAGCATTTTCAAGGCTATATCAAAGTAGTGGGGCCTGACCTCGCCTCCCCTGGGCTTTTGGCCCCAGCAAGTGAGTGTCCCTCGGCATTCCTTAACAGGCTCTTGAAACAAAGCACAATAGCAAGATTTTAATGAGTGAGATAACCCTTGCCATCGAAAAGGTGAAAAACAACAGCTGTTAAAAAACCAAATGAACTGCAGTAATCGGTTCAGCAATAGTCCTGAAATAGGATTTCAGAGAGATAGTCTTTGCTTATCAAAAGCAAAACCACAAGAGAACAATTGTTTCAAATCCAACGCTCTGTGTTCTAAACTCTCCCTAGATTAATTAGCGTGAAGTCCCGCCAAGCTCATTAGAAGAGAAACTCTGGACTCCTGCAACAGGCTTGGTGTTTACCGTCCTCCCAAACCAGAGGACTCTCCAGCAAGCACAATGAGAACTTGGCGGAACCACAGACTTCTGGGCTTTCTTTACTGATAGCATTTCAAGTTTATTTTTAAACTGCACTTTGAAAAAAATTATACTCCAAGGATCTTTTCAGATTTTTTTTTTAAATGAAAAACTGGTTCTTATTTATTTTCCTTATGTACTTCCAATCTCTAGTGACATTTCATAGCTACTTGAAGCCCTATGCCTCTGGAGTCTGTGACTACTCAGATGGGTCATTAGGTAACTCTGATTAGCTTGTCAAGCCCCCCAGAACATATGGACACTCAGGCAATTTAAGTTATATTCCAAGGAGGTAGAAAGACAAAATTCTCTCTCTCTCTCTCTCTCTCTCTTTCTCTCTCTTCCCTGGCACAGACCTTCTCCACTCACCCAAACCCCTTAAATCTCTTGGGCCTGTGGAGGGCCTGACCTTCCATTCTCTGCAGCACAGAGGTAAACTTTGCCAGGAGGAAGGCCTAGCAGATTAAGGTCTCTTTCGACAAATATTTGTTCACCCACTCTTGGGGGAGTGAAATGGCTACATGCTGTCTGCCCAGAATAAAAGTTAGGGGACTTCAGGACCACTGTTCAGCTGGTAGCCAAGACTGAGACACCTAATGTCAAGGTAAATATAGTAGGTTCCAACCCACTCACAACATTATGAGAAACCAAATGAATTTACCGAATTCTCAATTTCACATCCAAACCATCACAAGTCCTCTGAAACAGAATTTGCATGTGATTTCTAAAACTATACACATTTGCCTTGCTGCATGGTCTTAATCCAGTCATCTTAAATTCTCAAACTGCCTGGTATCAGGCACTGTTTTCCTGAAGTTTAGCCTGTGACCACCCAGATTTGAATACTGAGCCTGCCATTTTTGTCTAAGTATTTCTGGCTGCCTGAATCCTATGTTCCTCTGCTCCCAGGAATTCTCTCCCCGTCTCCCTCCCCACACACCCCATCTTCGAAGCCTCATCTCAAATCCCTCACCTCAAAGCCAAATTTCTTTGCAAACCTGAAAAGACAAAAAGTCAGAGAAGAAAGACATGAAGATGTAGGAAAAAACCTCGCAGTTGTAGGGTCCACACTGCTTCAACCCTCTCCCTAAAACAGGCCAGGCAACTAGACTAAGGGAGGGACAGGTGAGCATGGGCATAGGGGGAGGAGATGAAGGGGATGGGAGTGAGGGTGGCAGGGTTTAGGGGTGGAGGAGAGGGTGATTTGCCTAAACTAATTCCGCAAAGTCCTCTGCTCTTAGAGAGTGTAGATGAGCAAG
This sequence comes from Spilogale gracilis, assembly GCA_004023965.1. Classification (NCBI taxonomy): domain Eukaryota; kingdom Metazoa; phylum Chordata; class Mammalia; order Carnivora; family Mephitidae; genus Spilogale; species Spilogale gracilis. The sequence continues at coordinate 96,171 of PITA01004541.1, forward strand.
GAATAGGGCATGACCCGGCTGACTGGCATAGGGAGTTCTCATTTTTTTAATTTTTTTTCCTA
>PITA01004541.1:96332-122291 GCA_004023965.1 Spilogale gracilis
TCCCACCCATTTCTCTCTCTTTCTCTTTCTCTCTCTCTCTCTCTCTCTCTCTCTCTCTCTTGCTTAACCACCAGCGGCCGGGGGGGGGGGGGGGGGCGAGGGGGTGGCCGGGCCGCCCCAGGCACTTGCTGGGAAGGAGCAGCGATTAGCGCTCTAATCCTTGGTCCTGACCCCGCAGAGTGGGGTGCGCAAGGCCCGGCAGAGACCCAAGCAGGGAGCGCGGGGCGCGGCGGCGAGCTCTCAACGTCCGGACTTTGCTGGTCCGGACTCCTGGGGGTGGGGGTGGGGGGGAGTGGAAGGTGGCCGCCGTGGGAACCGGGGACCTCTGGGACTCTGAACAGTGGCTGTCAGTTCCTGGCGTGATGTCCGCGAAGTCGGGGCGCGCAGGAGAAAGAGGGGGTTGGTTGGAGCCTGGCTGGCGGGGAGGACGCCCAGAAGGAAGACAGCGACCCCCGCCGTCCCGGGCCCTCCCCGCTCAAGGGGCCACGCGAGCGCTAACGCCAGCCGTGGCCCTCGGCGCGGGACCCTGGAGTCCCGCACCCGGGTTGGGCACCTGAGGGACGGGGACGGCCCCTCCCCGCAAAGTGGACGCTCCCTCACCCCCCAGGCTGCGGACATAGGGCCCGCGGCGGCCGGGCTGGGCACCGTACGGGACGCCCGGGGCGGGGATGCGGACATCCCCTAAAGCTAGGGGAGGCTCCGACCGCAGCAACGTCCGGGCTGGAGAAGTTGGGGACGAGCGGGAGGCTGGGGGCGAGGCCCGCCTGGCGCCATGGAAGCGGGCCAAATGGACCGCGGGAGTCAGGAGGGGCGAGAGACGCCGGGACTTACCGAGTGGCTCCCTCATGCTGCCCGGCGCCGCCGCCGCCGCTCCGGCCGGCCAGGGACCAGCGCGACCCGCCCCACTCGCTGCCGCCACCGCGGAGCATGCCCGGAGCCGCCGCTGCCCGCCCCACCCACCGCTCGGCCTAGCCCCGCCCGGATCCCCGCCCACCGCCCGCCTCGCCCCGCCCTCCGCCCCACCCCGCCCTCTAAGGCGGTCTCCAGGCTCAGACTCTCTCTCTCCGCGGGAGGGCGGCACCTGGGTGGGGAGCCTAGCTGACCCGCTTCGAGAGGACCCTGCCTGGGGGGGGAGGGGGTCGTCCCAAAGGCACAGGTGAGCTGCACACCCTTCTCTCTTTTCCCGTCGTTTGGGTTTGGACGGCTTCGACTCTGTGCTAATGTCCACACACACACATACACAAAACAAGAATATTCATATATAGATGCACACACATTCATGTATAATCACACACAGATGCACACCAACAAGCCCATAAGCAGTCACATACAAATATACACACACATACAGAAAGACACCTAAAACACACAAACACCCATACACACACACACTCACAAAAACACAGTCATGGAAGGTGTGAAGAGCAGAAAACAGTGCCGGTGATAACCGCTTAGTGCTTGGGATTTCCTTGTTTAAAAAAAGACCTCTAAGAGTCTTAGCTATAGGGCTCTAGGATACATTAGAGGTCACTTAGTCTATCTTGTGACAGATGGGGAAACTAAGGCTGGGAGTGGGATTTGCCTAAAGGCAAGAGTAGGAGGTCACTGTGAGAGTTCAGACTAGAATGAAGAATTACTCCTAGCCCACTCCATGTTTCCCTGGCAACAGTGATTAGACTGCTGCCAGGTCCTTTCAAGGGCAAAAGTCCTTGTACTCTGGAAGGTGGAGAAAAGACCTAAAGTGTTCAATTTTGCTGATGAGTTGGGGAGAGGGAGAGGGTGTTGGCTGAGTCGAATCTGCAGAGCCAAACATGGATGGTAGAGCAGACTGGAATCCCCACAGAATGAATTTTTAGAAAACCTCTTAGTCACATCATAGACTAGGGTTGTGCTCAAGGCAACAACACCAGCATACACAAAGTTGTTTGTGCCCTTACGGTGGATGACCCCAGGCTGAGCCCTTCGTATGCATTCTCATAATCCTCGCCACAGTCCTATGAGGGGGTTGCACTGGACACTGGGGCTCCGGGAGGCAGGCAGGTAGAAGTTGCAGAATCTGGCCAAAGACTCTTGCTCTGAATGCTAACCACAAGGAGCATAGAGGCTAAGGCAGCAAAAAAAGCCAGACACACTAGTGCTGGAGAAGAAAAACAATATGATCCAATGCTTCCAAGAAAACCCCATTGAGGAGATGGGGCGGAGAGGACAGCATGATCAGGTGCCTGAGGAAGGCACAGATCACAATCTGGGGTGCTTCTGCCACTTTCTAGATGTGTTACTTGACTTCTGTCTGCCTCAATCTCCTCTCGGACAAAATGAGGGTAAGGATAGTGTTCATGTCGTAGGAAAGCCAAAGGGCTGGCCCAGAGTGAATATGAAGAAACTGGCTGGTCCTGCCGTTCAGGTTTGTAGTAACAGTATTCTGTGGGCTGGAGCTCTGGGGGGGGGGGGTGAGGGAGGGCACTCCGAAGGACAGCTACATTGTGTCTAGGCCGAGGCCAAGGGTATCATCTCCAGGCTGAGGGAATAAGATGAGAAAAAAAGAAACTGAATCGCAGAGGCTTTTGTGGAAAATCGTAGTCCTAGGCGGTGGTGCCCTTACATCTTGCCATAAACGTGTCTTTCGGGGACAAGGTGTTTCAGTGGCGTACAGTTCCCATTTGTCCTCAATTTGTCAATTCAATGAAATAACTTTTCCTTCTTGTGGAACACCTGCACGTTCCCAGCACTCTGCAGACACGTATGGAGCCCAATGTTCCTGTGAGATCATTTATCAGCCAGCAAACTGATTAGAACAATGTGATATTGTTGGGTTTCTGGGTCAGCCTCATAGAAGTTTCACAATGTAACTGAAATGCTGTATGGTTGTAGTAGAAGAAAAAAAAATTGAAGCAATACTAAAAACTAAGCTAAACCTATCCAAAGTTTAATGAGAAATTGTGTTTCAGCAGAAAGTTTGGTAAAGGCAGATTTAATTAAAAGAAGCTAATGAGATCTAGCTACTGTAGATTCTGAAGATGACTTTGCAATTTTGAAGACTTTTGCAGTTCCGGAGCCCATGGCAACCTCATTTCAAACTGTTTGGCTTTCCTCTTTCTCCAGCACTGATACATTGCTAGCCCTGATCTATTGACTCCCAGCCATGACTAAGGCCATTTGAAATGAACAAGAGGAATGAAAACAAGAAGATGGTGGAGGAGCTGGGGAGTGAGGAGAAAGGTGGGAGATTTTCTCTGAAGATCTGAGAATAGAGTAGTGATGAAGGAGGTGAGGTTGAAAAGATAACATGAGTATGAGAGGGAGGGTTGTCTGAATTACAATGTAAGAAGACAGAGGCCAAGGGGAGGGTGGGGCTTCCCTAAAGGAGGGTCAACGTTGGTAAGGTGGCTCCACTGGGCCAATTTGCCCCGCTGGTGAGCTGTACACAGCCACGAGACTGTGGACGGGGCACGTGAAAAACCAGCTCCCCATCCCTGTGTAGTCTCATGTCTTCTGTATATGCATGTATGCATATGTTGGTTGTTACGTTTTTAGAAAAAAAAAAGATTTTTTTCTTTCGTAAATAGGGACTTTGTAACTCAGAAAGCACCTGTGTCAGTTTTATTTTGACTGTAGGAAGAATCATATTCCTTCTCCTCATCACCACCCAGCCCGCTTTCCCGCTACTTCAGTCCCTTCCTCCTACCTACTTGATTTGGGGAGATTTAAACACAGGGGGAAATATCTATCTGCTGCTTCTCTGATATGTGATCTAAAATATGATTTAAACCAACTCTGAGCATGATGCCCTTAGAAATCTAGCGCTGGCCAGGGAATGTGTGCCAGGATCCAGGCTCGGGTGTCCGATGTCTCCACCTTCCTCTGAGTCGGAGAGAAGGGATTTCACAGACTCAGGAAGGAACTCGGATTATTGAGTCATCAGGGCAGATGTGCAGTGACCAGAGAAAGAACGCTTAATGGCTGCTTAAGGTAAAAAAAAAAGAAGACAAAACGGTTGTTTCTTTAATTCCCTGCCTTTTCAAGGACCTAAAATAACCCTCCTCCCTCCTTGTTTGGGGTTCTTTTGTGATGACCTACTATGAGGTTTCCTTTAGTTGACTTAGCTATTCTTTGATGTTTTTCTTTGTCTGAAAAACACTACTAGTTCTCTCTCCTTTTTTTTTAAGATTAACGTCCTTGATAAAACCTTGAAGTCCTTCTTATTGGCTCATTCTAAAAGTCAGACGATGATAATATACAAACACTGGAAAGGGTGTGATGTCCACAGGTGCTAATAAACCTGATTTTTTAGATGGTGACATGCCATATATTAATTCAGAGGCTAGTCGGCATAATTACTTTTAACCATGAACTAGACCTCTGTTTCTCAAAGTATGTTCTATGGACCACCTCACTGAGGATTAACTGGGGGTTTGATGGAAAGCCAGGTATCTGGACCTGATCCACGTCAGACACAATCGGAATTTCTAATTACTTACAGTTGAGACCCAGCAATCTACACTTCAAGTAAATGTCCAGGAAGTGTCCAGATGATTCTTACACACAGGAAGGTTTGAGAAGCAGAGATAGAGCACAAGAAATAAGAATTGTATGTCAAAAACCTAACAGAATGATTGGCACATGATAAACATTTGAAAAACAGCAGAGCAATGTTCTCAGGACTAAAATGAAAGAGATGTGTGTTAACTGTTGACTTAGATGATTTGGCACCAGCCCAGACAGAGAACTTCTAATCCTGGGGATTAATAGAAGAACAACAAATATTTTTTAGTCCTACACCTTTCACTCTAAGGAAAGTGAATCTGCAGGAATATTGCATGAGAAAAATAATTTTTAATTATTTGCTACCTCTCTGTCAACTTTTTCCTTTGTAAGGCTACGCATTAATGGGAAACAACCTCTCTGCCTCTCTCCCAAGCCCTGTCACCACTCTAGCGAAGGGTGGCTGTTTACTAGTGCTTGACAGAAAATTCCAAGCACCCCCTGCCTGCAGTCTGTGATTCTTGGCCAGATTCATTAGGAAAATCCTGTTTTCCTGTCCTCTCGGGAATGACAGTGGCTGGCTGGAGTCCCACTGGTACAAGGGAGACGCACATGTGGCCTCAAGAAGACAATGGCGGGTCTGGCACCAGAGCGATCCAGACGTGGGTACCCCCATGCCGCCCTCTTGCCATCATCCAGCAGCTCCTCAGGAATCAGCCAAAAAGAACTCCAGCATTTTCTTTAACCCGTGTGACTTCTCATTTTAAAAAAAATGGGAACTGTGTGAACAACAATGAAACAAGTTTGTTACCAACATTATAAGAAAGGGGGGGGAGCTTCCATTTGGGGCAAGAATGACATATTGGCCTTTTAGTAATTCGGCGATGGCTAGCAACACAGAAATGATACCACGTTGTGATGGACAAGTGGGAACTACCTTTCATTTAATGTTTCTTCTATGCCAGGAGTTTGACTAAGCCTTGTGTCCTTCCATGTATATAAGGACAACGTCTAGTACCTGGGGCAGCGGGTATGATTTTGAAGAAGTGATGCTAGTCGAGCATTGAAGAGAATGGAAATCTCCCATATAAGAAAGCCTTCTAGGACTTGGCGTGTTTGCTTCTGTGACATTCCTACAGCATTCTGCTTAAGCTGCTACAATAACCCATGGTCTGCCCCTGCGTTTTCTCTCCCAGTGTATGTGTCAAGTTCAGCTGCTAGACTCTGAGCTCCCAGTGGAATGGATTGTTCACCCTCAGCCCCCACTCTGTCCCGGCCATGTTTTCCTCAGTTCTGCATTTGTCTCTTTGGCATCCATCGATTACAGTTCGGAGCCAACCTGGTAGCCGCAGCTCTTTCCAGCCCCGCTATAATGGAGAGCCCAGCCTCTAAACCACCTCGGTACTGACCTGTCACACACCAAGCCAGTATGTCCCCGGCTTAGGACCACCCCTATAGCCCCAAAGCCCACTAGAGGTCTTCAGACCAACCAGTCCTCAGCGTTTGCCCTAACCCTGCCTTGCCTTTTACACAGAGACTCCAATAAAGATCAGGGTCTGTGCTTTCCCCATGCTCATTTCTGTCTCCTAGTAGACCCTAGTGCCCCCCATGGTCCCCACTGTGCCTGCTGTGTGGTGCGCCATGTCTCCTGTTTCTAGGGGAACTGTGAGTGACTTCACGCTTGGCTTTCAGTGGCGCTGACCCCTCCATGCTGTCACTCAGTCACCTTTATAAATTAAGTCCCAAGTACAAATCAGTTCCTCTGTTCCCCACAGCCTAACACGGTATCTTTGGCAGCTGGGTGAAAGAACTGTCTATTGAACTGAATTGGTGGATCTCTCTGAAGCGGAAAATGATCACTTAAACTCACACCGTACAAGTACTGAGTAATAAATCCTCACCGTATGATTGGGGTCAAAACACTCAGCTGAGGGGCAAAGGTTAAAGAAGGAAAGCCGGCCGGCATTTTTAAGAAAATGAATTATTTATTGGCTTGTTGTAAATCTATTTTTTTGAGTGTAACTTTGCTTTTTCCGTGTTCTACCTCAAAAACAGCTTATTGTCCTCAAACTCTGTTTATTAGCCTCTTAAGTACCTGGATGATATATATAGCAGATAACATGCAATTTGTCTCTTTGGTTTAATTCCCCCAGCAATTACATCTTCTAAAAGAAAATAATATGAAACATGCAAAAAAGAGAGGACAAAGGGAATAATTAGTAGTTTGTAGGAAGGCGATGGATAGACATGAAATATAACTCAGAGAAAAGAAAATAAATAATTAGCAAAAGTCAGCTTTTCATCAGCAGTGGTTAAAAAGTAACAATAAAAGTCCCAACCCAGTGTCTCATTTGGCTAGAAAGTTGGGGAGTAGGCTCCAGGATAGCTGCTGCAATGTTTCTTTCATCACCCACCCTCCCCTGATAACTTGGTTCATTTGTCCTGAGGATTTGCCGATAAGGCCCAGCTAGACTCCCCATTCCAGCAAAGTGCCATCACCAGAGCCTCTGTCCCGCGTGGGAACCTAGTGCACATTTCTGCCGGTCAGAGGCTGAACAGAGTACAGTTCTGAAGTTGGAACTAGTTTTGTCAAACTAGTGAATGTATTCGTGCTTTGTCAAAAAACATTTTTACAGTCTTTCTTATAGTTCTGGATGCCTGGAACGTGCATCAGATCTTTTGCTGAAACCACCAAATACCTGAAGGTTACCATAACTAACTAGTCACAGATGGAGTATTAAATCCACGCCTATTCCCCCCCGCCATACACCATACACTGGAGCTCTAATATTATAAGTTCTTGGAACAGATGACGTTCATAAACAAAACTAATATCCTTTCTAGAGAACACTGCCTTATCTGTCGTCAAGGCCACCTGTTCATCAGTAGGCGAACCTGTATATAAGGTTATGATGGATTTTTATATGCTGAAGGATTAATTTAAAATGTAGAAGAACATTTCCTAGCATGCTTGGGTGGTTCAGTCAGTTAAGTGTCTGCCTCTGACTCAGGTCATGATCCCGGGTCCTGGGATCCAGTTCCATCTGCGTCGGGCTCCCTGCTCTGTGGGGAGCCTGCTTCTGTTTCTCCCTCTCCCCTCCTCCCTGCTCAGGCGCACACACGCACGCACAGGCATCTGTGTGCATGTGTGTGCACATGCACATGAGCACTCTCAAATAAATAAAATTTTTTGAAAAAGAGCTTTTCATAGTTACAAATTCTTTGCTGCTACTTCACAACAAATTATTCCATGATGACAATGATGATGATTTTTAACTTTTCCCAGCTTTTCTAATTGACTTGTGGTGTGAACAGGGCATGAGCCCATGGGGAAGGGAAATGCTGCCAGTTAGGAATATGGGGACAAAATACTCAAATGTTGATGTGATTGCAGGATGGAAAATCTGATTTTCAGCCATTTGATATAAAATTTTAAGGTCTTAATAACTATATTTAAAGGAATGTATTTAAAAGTTAAAAAGGCAGGGGTGCCTGCGTGGCTCAGTCAGTTAAGTAACGGACTTCAGCCCAGGTCATGATCTTGGGGTCCTGAGATCAGATCTAGCAGAGGGTCAGGCTCTGCACAGTCTGCTTGAGATTCTCCCTCACCCTCTGCCCCTCCCCCCACTCACGCTCTCTAAATAAATAAATAAATTTTAAAAATCTTTACAAGTTAAAAGACAGATATTCTCCAAGGTAGATTTGAAATGCCAAAATAAAGACAGTAAAAAGGAACCCCACGGACACTGATACAGCATTGCTTGGGGAAGACCAAATCCTCTCCTCTCCCTCACAAAGGCAGGCACCATGAACCATCTTTAGTTCCCAGTTAACTCCCACTGATGAGGTGAGTCTCTTTATTGAACATTCCCACTTATTAGTTTACTAATATCTCAAAACAAGTGCCCGCCTTCCTGCTGCACAAAGGCCTCCTGCATCAGGCCAGACTGTGAGTTCCTTCGGGGCAAGATGGCTGAGGACAGCTGCCGTTCACAACAGAAACCATGAAGACTAGAAACATCACTGTCTAAATCTAAATTCAAGAACTGGTAGTGCTGTGGGCCATCTGCAGAAGAACGAGTGGTGAACGGTCATAGTCCAAGAACTAGGCATGTGGCTCAGGAACCTGCCTTTTAAACAACTTCCCAGATTCTAAGGAGCCCGGGTTCAAGAGTGGCAGCTCATGACCTATCCTAATATGAACTTGCCCCTACTGGCAGGTTCTCCTGGTACTACTCTTCACCAGCTCCATAGGTCTCATTAGCCACCAGGCAACCAGCAGCCCCGTCGGGGGAGCTGAATGCATTGATAGTAACGTGCCTCCTAATTCCCCTGCTTGTCAGGAGGTAATGAAATACTTGGGCTCCAAAGTTAGGAAGACTGGCTTGGAGCTATATGGTGCTGTTTATGGATTGGGCGTCTTCAGTTCTCCAAGCCGGTTTTATGATAACAAACCACAATCCGGTTTGGGGGATTAAATGAGATACTTTATGAACATCTTCAGTACGGAATCAGCATTCCATAAGCGTGAGCTGTTCTTTTGCTGCCCTCTTCATTGGCTTCATGTGAGAATGAATGAGGGAAATGCAGGGCACCTGGCACGTCATAGCCCTCTGCAAACCCGAGCTATTAGTATCTTCAGTTGAGAGCAACTAAATATAACTTATGAGCACAGCGCCTTCATTTGTTGAGAACCAAAGAAGGAAACTATTTCTATATTCATTTGCTTTTTATAGGAAAAAATGTTACAGAGATACTAGACGATTAACAAATTTTAAGAAAGACAGTTCCACTTAGACTTATAGATGGAAAGCAAGATTGGCATTCCCTTCTTTCTTCCTTCCTTCCTTCCTACCTTCCTTTTCTTTCTTTCTTTCTTTCTTTCTTTCTTTCTTTCTTTCTTTCTTTCTTTCTTCCTTCCTTCCTTCCTTCCTTCCTTCCTTCCTTCCTTCCTTTCTTTCTTTCTTTCTTTCCTTCCTTCCTTCCTTCCTTCCTTCCTTCCTTCCTTCCTTCCAGACAAGAGAATTGTGTTGCAGAAAGCATGTGTATTTTCAGGTTAAAACAAAGTGTTAGAACTCTGTAAAGCTATTAAAATAAATATTTTAGTTCAGATACTATGTGAAACAGGATATTTAGAAATAACTTAATTTTTCCAGGGAGCCCACTTATCACAAGATTCCAAGAGAACATTTTAATAAGAGGGCTCTTGTTGGGGCGTGTGGGTGGCTTGGTTGGTTGAGTGTCCAACTCTTGATCTCAGCTCAGGTCTTGATCTCAGGGTCGTGAGTTTAAACCCCCTGTTCAGCATGGAGCCTACTTCAAAAAAAATTAAAAAAAATAGGGTGCCTGGGTGGCTCAGTTGGTTAAGCGACTGCCTTCAGCTTAGGGCATGATCCCAGAGACCCGGGATTGAGGCCCACATCGGGCACCCTGCTAGATGGGAAGCCTGCTTCTCCCTCTCTCACTCCCTCTGCTTGTGTTCCGTCTCTGGCTGTGCTTATCTCTGTCAAATAAATAAAATATTTTTTTTAAAAAATAAAAGGACTCTTATTTAATGTGAAATGTGAAGTCTCAGAGCTTAATCTGAGCATATGGCTCTGTGTGTGTGTATGTGTGTAGGGCAGTAAAAGAACCAGCTTCCAGGATTTAGAAAACCAGTTTTGGGCCAGTGAGGATAGGATGAATAAATGTGTTAGAAATCTTGACAAAAATACTGTGGACAAAATAGCCATCTGATACTAAGCCAAGCATATCCTTTGAAGCATCTATGAGCAGGATAAATTTACATGACTCTTCTTTTGAATATTAACACCTACTATACCTGTGCCTGGCACATTACCACACTGCCTTTCACCCTTTCCTTCCAGATGTAATGGAAAGATGGCAAGTAGGCAACTGGCCAAGGTGAGAGGAACACAACCAGATTATAAACCCACTGAAAGTTTCAGTGATTTCAAGATTAAGTACTCTAATGTATCTTGGGCCAAATCCTCTGGCCTAAACATCCAGAAGAGTCAGCCTGGCTATCTGAGCCTGGCTTCCAAACATTTCCAGGTATGCAGCATCTCACCTCAAGTATGAGTGGGTCACGGCAGGGGTAGTCTTGATGTGTATAACTCAGCAGTGGTTTACAGGGAAAGGCAAGGTCTGCAGGGTGTGCTCACCTCCAGCTGCCAGGGCTCCCCACATAGCAGAGGAATCCCCAAAGGCTTTGGATTCCTCTAAGCAGGGTTGTGGGAGGGGAAGGTCATGGAGCATACATCACCCATGGCATGCCCATGCTTCCCTTTACCACATCCATCACACCCCAACACAGGATGCTTCTCATATGTGAAGCAAAACCTGCTTATTCTTGGAAGGCAGACCCCCTCCTTTGCATTTCTCATCTCAGACTAGCGTTTAGAGGCTTTAATTATTTTATTTAAATTCTGGTTTCACAAATGGGAAATCTATATAGACTCCTAGGAAGCATCTTATTCTTTCATGGGGGAAAAAGGTCTTGGAATCCAGAATGGAATGCGTCAGGGTTGTCCTAACCTCTGAAGGAAAGAAATGTGCTTTGGGAATGATGGCTATAAGACAGGCACAGTTCCCTTCTGCTCCCAGCAAAAAGCCCACATAACAGATTCTGTCACATGTTGCTTTCAATAGGTTTTTAGTAGGATTCTTGAGCAACAACATGCTCTTCTCATTAGACCTGTTAGTCTGGTGTCATTTCACACAGCTTTAGCCCAATTCCATGGAATGGCTTAATTGATTTAACGTTCCTCTCAGGAACGATGACACTGGGTAACTGTTATATAATAATTGAGCTGATAGCCAGCTAAGGAGATCGGGAGCCCAAGGTTTGCTCCGACTTTGTTGGACTCTGAAGGGAAGCTGTGCCCCACACCCACTCTGGGAACTTATGTTCATTCTGGATAAAAATGCTTCTGTGATAGGAAGCCAGAGTCACGTCAGAAATGCCAAACACCAAACCCTGGCAGGTGCCGACCTGTCAGAATCATGCCATCATCAGGTTAGGGAGCAGCACCACGGAAAAATCTGAAGTGAGTAGGAAGGGGGACATGTACTCGAAATTAGGGAAGTTCGTCTTTGCTTTGCTAATATCTTCCCCTGGAAGAATCAGGGTGAAAAGCAGAAGAGCTGTCCTGCCTCTGGTCGGCTCTGCGCTCCACAGCCTGCCATGGCTATATCCTCATTACATTGTAACGCTTATTCCCAAGCATTGTCATTTGTTCCCAATCTTCTCGACTGAGATGACAAATGGAGTTAGCCTGATGCTTCCTGGGGCGTACGTGTTTTCACTTCTAATTTATAAATACGGTTCAAACAGGACTCTTTGAGCATTTGGGGCCTACCCAGAAATCTGACAGAGTTACTTCTTTCTAGAGATAGAAGGCCAGTGCTTTGCTTTTGTCAAAATAGCGACACTGACTAGGTGTTTGATCACTGTGGAAACCACAGCTGGAGCGGAGTCACCGAGTGAAGTCCTCCAAGAAGGTGGGTCTCCCTCAGCCAGATGTCAAAACAGGGCTTCATGCTTCAGCGAGGGAGGCATCCCAGAGCTGGCCGCTTAGCCTTCTCGAATTTTGTGGCACAGTTGTGACGGGCCATCTGTGTGCGGTTAGGACAATACAAGGACACACGTCTAGTCCTGGGTAGCATGACACTGCAGATCCCTAGAGTCTATATTAGATGGGACCGACAGAAGGCCTGGTATCCTCAGCTTCACAGGAATAAAAGTCAGCATGAGAGCAAACCCATCAATGCTTGTCAAGGGTGGAAGGAAACAAAAGACATCCTCTAAGCTGGTGAGAACCAGCTGGGAAGGCTGAATTGCTCAGGCCCATGTTTTATTCATTTTAAAGGGGTTTCTCAGGGAGAGGAGAAGGCACATTCCCCAGCAGAACTCGCTTGCCCAGAATGGCAGGCAAATAAATGGGCATGTATGTGACTGAGCTTGGAAAAATCTAAGAAGACATTTGGAATGGCAGAGAATATTAAGAAGGCGACTGCAAGCCAACCGGAATGGCCCAGTGAAACCTGCCTCCCAGAGACAGAGCTTCTAGTCTTCTGTGTGACAATGGGGCACATGGGGTATGACTTCTTTCCCAAACGCTGAGCAGAAGACAGTACACGGATTGGAGCTGCCTCTGCCCTCGGCAAGGAACTGAACAGAAGAAATGTACTTTTCCATGTATTTCTTATCATTTTAACCATCTTTAAGCGTACAGTTCAGTAGCATTAAGAACGTTCACGATGGTGTACAACCTCTACTGTCCATGACCAGAGCTTTCCGATCTCCCTCACAGAAACCCTGGAGCCATTTAACAGTCATTCCCCACTCACCCTTCCTTTCAGCCTCTAGTCTACGTTCTTTTTAAGTTTCCCTATTCTGGGGGCACCTGGGTGGCTCAGTCTGCTAAGCGTCTGCCTTTGGCTCAGGTCATGATCTTGGAGTCCCAGCGCCAACAGGCATCAGGCTCCCTGCTCAGTGAAGGGTCTGATTCTTCCTCTTCCTCTGTTCCCCTCTACCCCTCATTCATTCTCTCTCTCTCTCTCTCTCTCTCTCTCTCTCTTTCTCTCTGCATTTCTTTCAAATAACTAATACAATCTTTAAAAAAAAAAGAAATTTCTCTATTCTATGTACCATGTAGAGATGGGATCCTATAATACTTTTCATTCTGTGACTGGCTCATTTCACTTAGCTTAGAGTTTTCAAGGCTCCACCTTGGAGCATGTGCCCAAATTTCATTCCTTTTAAAGGCTGAAAAATAGTCTATTGTGCATAGAGACCACATGTAGCTCATGCGATCATTTATGAATGGGCGCGGGTTGTTTCAGATTTTAGCAGTTGTGAGTAAGGCTGCTGTGAACAGTGGTGCAGAAACAGCTGTTGAGTCTCTACCTCCAATGTTTTTCAGCAGGTACATGTGAGCAGGGCTTTCTGAGGAACTCCCTGTCTTCCACGCTGGGGGAGTCTTTTCCCATTCCCACTGCAATAAACTGGGGTCCTAATAGCCCCACACCCTTGCCAAACCTTAAAAAAAAATAGCCACCTGGATGGATGCAAATTGGTATTTCATTGTGGTTTTGATTTACATTCCACAGTCTTAATGATGTAGTCACTAAAGATAGGAATGGCTTGTCCACTGGCATTTCAGTAGTTCGCCCTGGTCAGCCCAACAAGGCTGAAGCCTATTTCCCGACAAATCTCAGAGCAGTTCTGCAGAGATTCCATCTTGTAACTGTTACAACCACATAGCGCACAGCGACTGCCTGCAATTGCAGAGAGGCAAACATCTGAATCACGAAAGACACTTTGCACTCCCGGCGGACCGGATGAAGGGTTTCTTTTTTTAATGCGGCAGCAGCCGAGACCTGGCCGCTTGGTGCAAACCCAGGCAAATCCCCCATCAGGCTGGGGAAGATCGTTGAAATAGATTCTTTCGCGGCTGAAAAGCTAGACAGAAGGTGACCATGGCAGGGGTTTCTGCTTTTGAGGGAAAGGCTGATTGCTCCGACCTGACAGCAAGGCCAGTAAATTATACCTGTGATAATTGGAAAGAGCTGTCTAATGGAAGGATCCATCAGAGAAGTTGCTTCTCAGGTGACTGGCCGATGGCAGCAGGCGCCTTTATAGTCCTACATAAAAAGGCAGCAGGACAACTGTGTGTTCCTCTTTTGAACTAGATGTATCAGAGCGTTTCTCCCTGGGGACACCTAGGAGGATGGCCGTCCTGATGCAGGGACTAGCCACACTCAGGAGAGAAGGCGTCTTAAATACACTGTGGGAATGGACGGTGAGATGGGATGGTCATCTTTCATGTGTGCCCCCGAAGCAGCCAACTGTATGTGAGGTTGTGGAATGGCCATAGGAGCCCCACAAATCTGGCTCCAGCCTCCAGTTGTCAGACGCTGCTCAGCCTCTTCCGGTCGGCACCGGTGAAATTTGCCTGTGATCCTGGTCTCGGGATGTGACTTACTTCATTAGGGGGTCAAGTAACTGTAGGAGTTTCTGGTTAATTGGCATCAGGATACAGAAAGGCGCAAGTGAACTTCAGAGTGATGGAGAGATTACTGTTCTAGATGGGGCTCTTTGAGTTAATAAATTAATTTCTAAGAGAAAGAAACTGATTAGTTTACTATCATCTTCTGGCCGTGAATTTCCCAACCAGGTTCCCATGGGCGTGGCTGGGGCGGGGTCACGTGATGCACAACATGGCTACTCTGGTTCAGATATTAAAGGGCCATGGGCAAGAGGGTTTGTGGTGTATCACCCCCGTGGTTGATCGTTCTCAGACACTCGTCGCTAACTCTTAACTCACAAAAACCAGGCACTAGGACCTCACATTTGTCTCCCCTGCTTAATTAAAACTTAGAAGGATTTCTGCAGACTGTGAGGATATGTTATAAAAAGCATTCAGCTCAGGTCATGCTTCCATAGTTATTCCCAATTATTATTCACCATTTGTTTAGTTTTTCAAATAACACCCCCCTCCTGAAGAAAGAACAAGAATGAAAATAATATCCGTATAAATCTCTTGGCAGAAAAAAAAAAAAACTCTAAGCAGGTTTCCTTGAGTTACCTGAGTTGAGCAGTTGCGATGTTTCCTACAGTGAGTCCAGATGGAATCTATCCTCCTACTGTCCAATGGTTTGATCTGATTGTCGCTGAGTGGAAAAAAAATTGTTCTTTTCGGAATTCTTGTCTTAGAAGAACCACCAGGTTTCAAAGTATCACTTGCGCTTTTCTTCTTAAAGAGCCAGTGTTGTTTCCCTTCTCGCCCTTCCCTGTTCCCATCTTCAAAGAGCTGCGTGAATGGTGCCAGTCCAGTGGCTCAGGGCTTAGGATCAACTGCCGCCCCTCCTTCCCCTCACATCTTTCCCTAACAAAAAGTTATCACTTTGTGCCCTTTTAAGCCCTTCCCTTCCAATACCATTCCTGCAGTTTTGGCAACAGTGTCCTGTCTGGGCCTCTTCTACTCCTTGTCCTTGGCCTTCCTCTACTCCTGCAGATTCTTCACACAAAGCCTGGAGAACAATCTGACATAAACTTCATGCCCATCACCCTACTCCTCTGTTTGCAGATGTTTGGTAGAGCCTCTGTTGAGTTCAAATCCTACATCACACACTTCCTATTCATGTGCTTCATGGATTATCAGCCCTCCCTCCCACATCCAACCCCTCTGCAGTCCGCTCAGTGAGGCCTTCTCAGCCTTTCGACATGCCATTGCCTCCTCTAGAATGCTCCCCGTTGTCATCACCCTCCGGGCCCCCTTGGATTCCAATCCCAGCGGCAATCCCCCAGGATTACAGCACAGGCCTGGACCTACTGAGGCCTTCCTTGAATGGCTCTCCTCCAGCCCAGCCTATGTCTCCTTGTCTATGGCGCCTCCTGCCCAGCTGGCTTTCGGAGCTCCTCTCCTACCTGAGACCAGGACCCTACCAAGAATTGCTCTCAGTTTACAGAAAGAGGAAACCAAACTCTCTTTCAACAGGGTGCTCCCGGCTTAAGGTTCTAACAGGTACTGTTCATATTCCAGATAGAACATCTCCTCACCGTGGCCATAATCTCCTTATGGCTAACTTCCCAGAGTTCCCCCGGTGAAGGCAAATGCTTCCTGAGGTCAAGTTTAAGAGGCATCTATGTTGTCGGGGAGAAATAAGACATTACTGGCCCCTGGCGAACTCATACCATGGACTAGTTTACCAAGTTAATTAGAGAGTAAGGAATAAACTAGAACACGGGGCCACTCTATTTTGATATTTTATACATAAGTCAGGAACTATGTGCTGAAAATGACAAAAACTCAGTGTGAACCAGCATATGGCCATATCAAAGATATAGTTGGCTCATGGGGTTGAAGAAAGTGTCCAAAAAATTAATTAATTGATTAATTACTTAATTAAAAAAAAGAAAGGTTGAAAAACACAAATGGAGTAGGTTAAGGCATGGAGTTGAATCAGAACCGGAATTCGAGTGCCAGCAGGAAGCACGGTGGCACTCGTGGGTCTCAGACTAGAAGAGAGACCAGTGTAGTGGAAACACACCCGGGAGAAGATGGCACACGGCGACCCCCCAGCCGCTGCTGGAATTAGCAGACTCGAGTTTGGAAGTCATCACTCCTACTCTCACCTCCAGCATTGCCTGCAAATCTGGTGCAATCATAAAATGTTCTTGGGGTTTTCAGCACTATGAAATGCATGTAGAACGAGGAGTCACGAGTATATTTGTTTAAATATTACCTCTATGAAGCCTAGGTGTACTTGTGTTTTTGTCTTTTTCTTAGAAATGAATAATTATGAATATATATTTTTACATCTCCCACATAATGGTGATGAGAGAAACTTTTAAAAGTGCCGTGGAGCAGATGGTAGTTTCAGAACAAAACAGATCCATTAGCTGTCAAATGCAGCTTCCCAAAGGATGAAAAATAGAGTCAGTTCTCAGGTAGTGCTAAGAAAAGCTCTCACTTATTCTAATCCCTTAGGATATGGATCCTTCTGTAAAAATTTTGCTATGGGAAAGCTATGACAACTCGCTATTAAGGAATGTCACAGAATGCAAAAAAAAAAAAAAAAAAAAGGCTTCTGATCAAATGGTCTGAAACTTAATTCCAGACATGTTTTAGAAGGTGATGCAGTTGATTCCAGGTACACATTTCCAGGCTTTTCCAGAAATGCATACTATTCCTGTCCTCATTTGTAGCAATGTTTCATCTCTTATATTAAGCAGAAGAAGGAGAAAAAGTCTCCTATTTTACAAAAGTTAGAGTTTTCTAGAACTGGAGAAACCTTCAGAAGTCATTACAGATGAAGCAAATTACTTATCCAGGGCCAGATCGTGGTTTAGAACCGGAACAGGTGCTGGAAACCAAGCATCCTCTCCGGTGCCTACCTACCACCTCCACCCAATGCTAAGTAGGCATTTTCTAAAGGACCATTTCTATAAATGGCCACTCATATTAGATTTTCTGCCTATGTGCATTTATGTGGATCTACTGAATGACCAGATAAAAGATTCTTAAACATATTACATGACCACAAAGAGTTTTCAGGATCGCAAATAATTTTATTTATGGGTGTCTCGCTCTACTCCATAGAAACAGCGGAGTTCTTTGTGTAAACCAGAATACAGAGCTATAGATGGCAAGAAGAGCTTTAATTCTTAATTTAATTTAAATTAACTTAAAATTAATTTTGATTTAAAAACTCAAATTTAATAGTTAAACCTCCAATGCTAAATCATCCAATCTGTGTTTAAACAACTTGATCCATAATTTTACATGGGTATCAAATGAAACTTCTACTGGCCCTAACACAAGCCAATCTTGAATCACAACAAAAATACAGGCATTTAGACTGTAAGAAAAACACATGCAATTGGAAAAAGCAGTTTTAAAGAATCTGAGAATGTCTCTTATCCATGAGGTGGGAGAGTACATTAAATTTACTTAATATAAAATTGTTTACACTCTGGAAATCATCACAATTCCCAGTCCTTGTTCGTTCTGTTTTCTGCCTTTGTACGGTCTTTAGATTGGCTTGCCCCATCTCTTACCCCACAAAAGTCAAGTTACAATCCTGATACTAGACCTAGCAGTACACTTGAATCCTGACACTAGAAATGCAAAAAGCGGGCATTCTGTTCTTCATGGCTGTCTTTTCGTCCAGTCATATAAACTGTTTTTGTTTTTGTTGTTGTTGTTGTTGTTGTTGTTGTTGTTAATTAATCCTTCAGTTTCTTTGTGAACTCCAGGTCAGGCTTTACATTTTCACTCTTTCAAGAAGAGTAATTTGATTGTCTTCTGGTTTGACCTAGACACACTGGTGTTAGAGTCAGTGCCTCAAACTGTGAAGTCAGGCAAGGCTGAAATGACATGATCTAC
Source organism: Spilogale gracilis (assembly GCA_004023965.1). Classification (NCBI taxonomy): domain Eukaryota; kingdom Metazoa; phylum Chordata; class Mammalia; order Carnivora; family Mephitidae; genus Spilogale; species Spilogale gracilis. The sequence continues at coordinate 114,710 of PITA01004541.1, forward strand.
TATAAAATGAGCACATTGTGGCCCAATTCTGTGTGGACCATCTGCTTTATCTGCCACTATTTTTATGTGACTTTGTATTGATCTTTGCTCTTCGGTAGTTCAATGATTACATATGTCCCTTTGCCTTTACTGTAAGATTCCTTCTAGCTCAAAAATTCTGTAAGAAATAAAAGTCATTGATTTCAATAAATTTACCATCAAGTTAGAGAGAAGATGTGTTGGACTGCAGTATAGGACACAGAAAGTCAGAGAGGATAGAGGCCAGTGAGAGCGATGCAGTCACAAAAGACAACTTGAAAGGAACGAAATGCCCTACAGGATGGGAAGAAGGAAGGGCTTCCAAGTGAGGGACAATGTGAATGAGGAGCCAATGAAATGAAAGCAAGTTTCAAGAACCAAAGTCATATGTTGGAAACTGTATGTGTGACTTGGAAATGATGGCTTGATGTTGAAGACTGCCTCCAGTTGCTGCAACTAGGTCAAGAGCTCAACCTCTAGCATCACTGATGACTCAGTTTACCTATTTTTTATAAGAGTGCCCGTGGATCTAAGGTGATGGCACCCAATCCATGGACTTTTAAGTGTCACCCCTGCTCACCTGCACCTCAATCTATGGCAGCAGAGAGAGTCAGTTAAATTCTAACTCCAATCTGGCCGTCCCTCCAGATAGTCTATTTGTTTAAATGAACTCCTTTGAAAGGCTAAAAATTGAGATGACACAGCAAATTGGGTGGAATTGTAGGGACAAAACATCTTAAACTCTGTATTTCTGCCAACTCTTTGGAAAAATGGAAAACTCAGACTTTTTCTTTTGCACCAAACTGTTACCAGAAAAATAAACCAGTACATTTAATTTTTTTCATAAAAGAAACTTTACTCAAGGAAAAATGAACTTGTATAAAGTACACAAAAGATGAACTGCCCCGCAAAACAATTAGAAACAAAGTCTACCTATTATCAGCCTCTTTTGGGACATTGGACTTCTCCCCTCCACAAAGGACTGAGTTGTCCTTTGGCAGACAAATCGGTGTAGTGATGAGTCAGCTGTGTGGGGCATTAACCTAAAGGGGGGTTTTACTGATGGGGCAGAAAATACAGTCTACTGCTGAGTTCGAAATGAGCTATGTTAGAGAAATCAATCAAGAGCTCACTTCTTTTGGTTTGCCTTCGAGATGACATCAGCAGGCCAAAGTGGGAAGCTTAGTTATCTTACCTGTGATTTTCAACAGTGACTTCTGTGAGCTGAGGGTCACAGCACGATGCCAGATCATTCATCACTACCTCACCTGGGTATAAATTCAGCCTCACTATTGAAAAGAGCTGTTCAGTGCTTTTTCTTTCAACTGACAGAAGGTGTTCTCTTCTTGTGACCATGGTCCTTCCCATAGCTCATACACTGGGTGAGGAGAGGGGGGGATAGCCACCTAGCTTTTTCCAACCAGTAAACCTGAATTCTTTCCAATCTGAGGCACATGATTTAAAAATATTCATGTGCTTCATAGGATGCCTGGGTGGCTCAGTCAGTTAAGGATCTGTCTTTGGCTGAGGTCATGATCCCAGAGTCCTGGGATCCAGTCTTGCATCAGGCTCCTTGCTCAGCAGGGAGCCTGCTTCTCCCTCTGCCTGTGCTCCCCCTGCTTGTGCTCTTTTTCTCCCTCTCTCTGACAAATAAAATTTTTTTAAAAATTTAAAAATAAATATTCATATGCTTCTTATAAACAAAGAAATTCAATCGATCCAAGAAGTCACAAATAGCTTTCTAAAAGGCATATTGCTATCTCTCTCTTTTTTAAGGATAGAGTAAATTTCTTAGTTTTGGTAGATTTTTATGTCTCACTAAAGAACTCCGCTGTTACCTGTTAGGAGAGCAGTGTAGGAATAATGGTCTGAACCCCAGACTTGGGCTCCGGAGCCTTGGGCAGGAATCCTGGCTCTTCTGACATAAGAACGCCTATATGACAGAGGAAGGCCTAACCCCATTGGTGACACAGACTCGAGGCTCTCCATGCCACTGCACACACCATACCCCAGGCAGCGGGCAAAGTGCTATCTCACTGTCAAGACTGGGAAGCTCCTTCCCAGGAAGCACCTTCTTTATTCCTCCCTCTGAACCTCCCTGTCGGCACACACCCAGTGAATCGGTCCTCAAGGCATGTAGTCATGGTTGTTCAATAGCAACACTGTCTGCAGCAAAGAGCACATCTAACTCGGGCGCCTGGTACTAAGTCCGCTTGGCCAGTAGACTGAAACCATGTTCTCCAATATCATTTTATCGGTAACCCAACTGCCTGACTCGACTGGTTCTAGATGTGGCAAGGGAAAAGTCAGGGCTGTTTTTCCTTCAACTGTCTTCAGAAAAGACCTAGTATGGTAGCAGGAACCTCCTTGAACATGAGTAAATTTTTGATTAAAATTAATGAAGATAGACGGAGTGGAGCTGGTGAGAAAAAGCAAAGCAGTCCAAGTATGAACATATAAATAAACAGTTTGAAGCTGTGGGTTCAGCTTCAGGCGCACAAAGATAGACCATTGGTATTAGAATAGAAAATGGCAGTCTTTCTCCCCCACAGGAAGTTCCGATGGAAGAGTCCCCCTTAGACGGGCTAGAACACAACATGCTTGTCAGTCTCTTGGTCTCAGCCCAGGCTGGAGGAATCCTGACCAAAGGCCTCCTGGTTCCTGTGTTTACTCAGAGCACGTGGAAAGATCTGCCCGCTCAGTGTCTGGGCTTTCAATCAAATAGTTTGGACGATAGTAAGATAAAGGCACTGATTCAGTTTCTTTCTCTTTTAAAAACAAAACAAAAAGCTGACCAGGTTCAAAAACACAGTGATTCAAAAGCAGGAACTCGATGAAGTCCATTTGGTTCCAAGGCCTTGATCTCTATCCCAAGGAGGAAGGTGATGTATAAAAAATAATGTTCATGAACCAAAATCAAGAAGGGCTCCCCCCCTTTAGGAAAACTTTAGAAGCTACGGATGACAGAAGGGCTTTGGTTCCTCAATCCCCGCTTAGCTTCCGTGATGGACACAGCGCACTGGGGTGCGAGAGCCTGACCACTGGAACGGGAGTCGAGAGATTGGAATTTTCCTAAATCATTCCATGTCCTTGATAAGTCACTTTGCCTGTCTGCATCAAGGTCTCCCCATCTGTGAAATGAAGGGCCGGGCGGCTTTCTTCCTTTGGTGGTAAGTGTGGGCCTCCGGCCTCCAGCTGCCTCCATCTGGCTAGCGCAGCAGAACCGCAGTGGTATCCGTGAGCAGCTACCTGCGAGAAAGCACGAGGAACATCCGTCTCTCAGCATCGTGAGCAGCACCTCTTCTCTCCCTGCTTCGTTCGGCTGCCCTATTTGGCAGCCACTTGTAAAACTACTGCTGGGTTTCCATCTGTCGAATCTCAGTGGAACATCAGGGAGAAGGGGTGTGAAATGTGGATGCTCCTTCTCTCTCTATATATATTTTTTTTCTTTTTTTTAGTTGCTGCTAATGGCTATCCAAGGATGGAAATGTTGGAAGACCTTTGTGGAAGTCCCTTCTGAAATGTAGCAAAATGTCTAGAGTTCACTGGGCAATCGTTTCACAGAATATATATGACCACCATGTTTGTAGGCCATGATGCCGTCTGATTTATCCAAAAGAGAAGTCAGTGTAGATGAGTTAATCATTTGGAATAGAGCAGCAGGTGACAGCTGTCTAGCAAACAGCAAGACTCTTCTGTATTTGGGGACTTTTAAAGTACACACACACATACACACACACACACACATACACACACACACACACGTGTGCATCAAGTCTGCCATATAAACGTTATTTGCAAAATATGAAAACACAATTGTTTCCAAATAAATTCAAAATGACTGGTTTGTTTCATTCCCCGTTATGTCTATGAAAATGGTCAAAAGAATGTCTGGGTCCTAGTAGTTAACATCAATGATCCATAACCTGGTTAACTTTTATGAACAACTAGAGAATATGTTGATATTTTCCTTCTCAACTGAATGGGCACCTATTTAACTAATTTAGGGGTTTAATTGAGCCAAAAAGCCGCTAGTCCCACAGTCTGATAAATGGTGTTCTGTAAATTCTTTTTGTTTCCAAAGCCAAGGACACTACAAATACTCTAAGGATACGCCAAGGTCCAAAACTCAGCCCGGACACCACCTGGCTTACTTGCTGAGGGCTTGTGGAACTTTTTGGGAGAAATATTTGCACGGCAGCCACAGAGGGGTGGGTGGATAGAAGACAGAGTCAAGGGAAGAAAATGTGAACATTCTAGATCTTATCCTTGTCTACTCCTTAGTCCTTTTCCATCCTCAGTCAAGTGTCCTATCTGCTCCTGAGAGGCAGCACCCTTGAAATTGGAAATCAGGTTGCCACATGGAATGGGGCACATCTGGGCCTCTGGGACCCAGCTGTCCTCACCAGGCAGAAGGGCGCGCCAGACCAGCTCCCTGCTGGTCTGGTAGCTTCTGCTCTAATTCACATGCTACTGATAAATAAGATCAGGGGCACGAGAGGGAATTGGAGCCAGGCCCCAGGCAAGACTAGAAATGGCAGCCTGGTGCAGACACCGGCCTGGCGGACCGGAAGCGCGGGCCTGGGCCCTCCCAGCCATGCTTGTTCATCTCCTTCGGGGCCTCGGGGGGGGACAGGCTTGTCTTCCTCTCCATGGCTGAACAGAAGCAGTGAAACTCTGGAGGAGGAACAATATGGTGACTTAAGATGACTGGTACATTTGCGAGAAGCCCCTGCAATATGATTTCTGACAGTTGTTTGGCATAATTAAAAGATCACTAAACAGCGCTAAGAAAAAGCTTCTCAAAAATAAATGCGATTCTGGATGAGATTCTAATGGCATAATGGAATTTCTGTTTAAATTTATCTCTCAAGGAAGTTCCTGTCAGAGGGAGGGGGTGCTAACACATGGGAACTGACGTCAAATTGTCTCGGACTGGTGTAGGAGTTAAGAAGGTGGAAAGGCAGAGAAAACTAGTTGAATTTCCTCCTGATGCCAATAACTAGATTCTAAACTCCATTCAAGTTCTCCTCAACCTCCTTTCCCTCGAAAATCACGGAGTCCATCTTCTATGCCACAGACGGAGCCTCTGGAAGGAGAAAGGCGAGCGGAGAGTGGAAACAAGAGCAGGGCAGGGGTTAGGGAACGGGTTGTGTGATGTGGGGATCCGACCAGGACTGCGACAGCAGGCAGGGATGAAGACGGGCCTGGCAATGCCAATTCACGGCTCCTGGCTTAACGGTGGCAGACGGAGCAGAGCAGTTGGGAGCCTCCATAGTTGCCAAAACCATTAGCACCAGCCCTCACTCCCCCATCCTTCCTCTCGGGCTCTGCCCGCAGGAGCCAGCCGGCCTCCCCGAGGGCTCTCCTCGTGGCCACCTGCACCCATGGCCAGCATCCTGAGGGAAAGCCTCACCCTGAACACAGAGCCCGGGGCTGTGTGTCCCCCAGCCCCCACAGGGAATGGTCCAAGGTTTCAAGAGAGAAGCCTTTTCCCTCCTGAGGGCAGAATTAATGGCAGGGCCGGAGCCCGCTCGTTGGCTGCTGGGCACTTGCAGCTTGACTCTTCCTGGTTTTGACTCTCTGTGAACGACCCTGAAAGTCTATAACATTTAATGATCTGTTGTTCTGCTGAGGCACTAGAATGGTCTGAGAGCAATTGTGTGGGCTGAGGGCAAGCCATTTAGCTGGCCATGAGCTTGGCCTTCTGCTTGGCTGCTATCTGCCTTTCAGTTCAGGTTTCACCACATTTCTGCTCAGTAATCCTTTTTTTTTTAATTTTTATTTTTTTAAAGATTTTATTTATTTGACAGAGAGAAGCACAGCTAGAGAGGAAACACGAGCAGGAGGAGTGAGAGAGGGAGAAGCAGGCTTCCCGCCGAGCAGGGAGCCTGATGCGGGACTCAATCCCAGGACTCCAGGATCATGGCTTGAGCCAAAGACAGACGCTTAATGACTAAGCCACCCAGGCGCCCCTCCTTTTATTTTACTGATTTATTTATTTTAGGGAGAGAGGGAGCATAAGTGGAAGGAAAGAGAGAGAGAGAGAGAATCTCAAGCAGACTCTACACTCACACCCCCAAGATCATAACCTGAGCCAAAGCCAAGAGCCAGAAGCTCAACCAACCACACCACCGAGGTGCCCCTAATTCAGTGATTCTTAACAGGTATTCCAGAAAGTACAGTGTTACCAAAAAGGGTCTATAAAGTAAGCCAACTGCATATGCTGATTCTGAGGGTGGAAAGAATGCAAAATGCCCTAAGTAAGCCACGGGTTTTAGCCAGAAAATAGATGTTTTTGAGAAATTAAAAAATAATGGGAAGGATATACTGTAGAAGGGATTCAATGTCAGATGAGCACATACGCCGAGGTCACGGATGTTAAGGCTACTGTACTTTCCGGGTTTGAGATGTGAAAGGCCTGTGCTCTGATACACATCCTGAGACGAAATAGTAAGAGGAATGTGCCTTCAGCCAAATGAAGGTCTCATTCACGCTGGGCATGCTTTAAACATTGACAAAATTTCTCCATGTACATCCCAATGGCATGCTCATTCTAGACTGACTTTTTGGTGCCCCCGTATTAATGCTGCTCACAAGGCCATTGTTGGCCACATCTGGACACGCACGTCAGTTTGGATCATTTGGAATAGGCAACTCGGTGAAATCTCTGGAGCAGGCACGCTGCCTATGGAGAGGCATGAGATGGACCCTTCTGGATGGCAGGACGGATGGAGAAAGGGGATGGACAGGGCTGCTGAGTCAATGACGAACATCCGCGGGTAGGGTGGCTCAGGGCCCTGTGCCCCTGACTTCCTGCCGAACTCCAGCTTCTGATATGTGACCCTCGTGGATGATCAGGGCAGCACTCTGCCCCTCGGGCCTTAGTCTGGTGGCAGCAATAGAGCCCAGGGAGCCCAGGCACAGAGGATGGCTGCAGGAGGCAGCGACTCCTTGAAGGTCAAGGTTCTTCCATAAGCATCTTGGAAGTAAACATGAAACCCATTGGTTGTATGGGATATCGGTTTATTGGCTATTGCTTGCCATAATTAGGCCCTCGGCAGAGAGTGTGGGCATCCTGCTATAGGGGGAAGGGATGTCCCTGGTGCTGTAGCACAGTGCTGGGTCCACAGGGACTCGGTGAGCATGAGGTGGCACCTGCCGTGTGAAAGGGAGGGACGTGAGGCTGTTTGCTGGGTCGCTAGAGGAAGTCATCAGGAACTGGCCTTCCTGCCTCATCACCACTCGTATTGAAGTCGAGAGGAAAACTCATGAAGTGTGGAGGGGGGAGGGGCTGCTGAGAAATCTGGGACATATTGCAACAAGTCAGACCACCTGCGTGGGGTTGCTGTCGTGGCCCCAGCAGCCGTGTAGAACATTCGCCTTCTTGTTGAAAGCACAGGAGCTTGGCTGCCGCCTGCGCCCTCCCTCGTGCAGTCCTAGGGGAGACGGAGGGTGGCCTTACAGAGAGAGACTGGGTTTCTGCCTGCTGTAAGCTGGAGCGCCACCCTGGCCTTCGTGAAGGCCAGCCACCCACTCCTACCCCCCTTCCTTCTGGCCCATG